>CAIGRP010095105.1:0-13692 GCA_903798385.1 Fraxinus cuspidata | reverse complement strand
AAACTTCGTGATAAGGATAGCAAACTTGTTTCGAATCTTATCCTGGGATGCATTGTATGGTGTGTGTGGAGAGAAAGGAACAACTGATGCTTTGAAGACCAAATACGGACCACAGAGCAATTTTGAAAATTATTTTATCTAGACTTTGTATACTTGGTTTAATGCAGCGACTAGTAATCCTATAGAGAGGCTGCCTAACTTCATGTCTTTTCTTTCTTGTTTAAACTAATAATACACTTCCTGTATATTCTTCTTTGATTAATAAAAAAAATTTTCCGATTACCTATAAAAAAAGGAAGAAAAAAAAATATTTTGAAAATAATGGGGATCAAACAAGGGCTAGAGGCCGAGAAATATCAAAATCCTTCATTTAACATAAATATGAAACTCGAACTTGGAGCTCTAACATTACGTCCTGAAATATTTATGGTCCACGTGGATGCCATGTCAGCCATGGAAAGGACACCATGTGCACAAGTGTCATGGGATGGATATTTATGTCTCGTTCACTAGGCTTGTCGGACCAGAATAACACGTAGGCTGTTGATTCGTCACTGTGCAAAGAATGCACAGACACTAGGAGGCTTCAACCATAAACATGATTAAGAGCCTTGGAAGGACCTCAGACATGGATGAAAACCTTAGTGTGAACTCTAACAAAATAAACCTCGAAGTTAGCGTAATACGTGTTAATGTGAAATCATCATGCCTTGTATACACATACATGCAAATATATGCAAGCATTAATTTTACATATTTTTTCACATGTTTTTCTGAATGCATTAACTTGATGATTTTGTCTAATATTGGATCTTCATGCGTCATGTTGGTTTTATTTGTTTGACAGGGAGCTCTACAGTAATAATATAAGCGGTCCAATCCCCAGTGATCTTGGAAACCTGACTAATTTAGTGAGCTTGGATCTGTACTTGAACAGTTTCAATGGTCCCATTCCAGACACATTGGGCAAGCTTTCTAAATTGCGCTTCCTGTATGCATACTCACCCTGGATGTGGAATAATATTGTGAATCTGAATTGCTTGTTATGGTCTTTGACTCATGTCGATGTATTTTTGCCTGATTTGTATCCCTTGTTCCTATCCCCATATTCAAATCCAAGTATACCATGCATGTGGCAACAGACAAAGTTATATGCTTGTCACCTTAATTGTAGCAGTAAAGCATACATGGAAAAGAATGTTGTAAGCCTTCCCTTGAGTGTTGCTAGGATTGCTTCTTTTCTTTGTTATTTTTTCTTGGAAACGAGTACAGGTTTTTGTGTGAGGTGGTTCTGTTGTTTTAAATGGTGGAATAGCTGCGACCTGCGAATATCATCCTGGTGCTGAAAGTAATTGGGTTTACTATATAGTAGTGGTTTTAAATGTATGCGTTAAAATAGTGTAATTTCAATTGCTTATGAGCAAGGGAATATGATATATAGTGACTAGAAGAGAGGAAATTAGGTCTTGTTTCATCATCAGAAAGGCACTTGTGAACAAAAAGGAAATTGATAACAGAGGGATCACTGATTCTTATTATTTGACAGTTAGCAGCTTGTCTACCACATGTTGGAGGTTGCTAAGATTTGAGGGATAATGCTAAACTGAGAAAAAAAGGGGAAAAGCTGAGGGCTTAACTCTGGTTCTTTTGTTCAAATCTGTCTGTTCACCATTTGAGCTCATTAACTATGTAGGGGCATGCTTGCATGATCATCTTATGAGAAACTTTGTCAACATTACGAATTTGCTTTGGGTGCTGAAATTTTGACCATAGTTGCGTTGGTGATGCTGTTGATGTAATTTTGAGCTATTGTAACAGTAGTCTTGGCAAGTAAAATGGAACGTGAAACTTCTTCCTCACATTCAACCCCGACCTAGGAATAAAAGGACAGCAAGCGCGTTGGTGTTCTGAAAAGGATTTGAGTTTGCTTTTTTTCTTAACGCCATCTTATATAAGGATTTTATAATGGAATACTGATGTGTCAGATGTAAACATGTTGACATTCTCTAATGGTTTTTCCACTTGGCTTACTTGCAATTTGTAATTACTGTAATATTTCATGAGACATCATGAATCCTAACCTGCACTCTTGGTGATTTCTGTGTAAGGATAGCCGTCTAAATAACAACAGCTTGACGGGCCCAATCCCCTTGTCATTGACAAATGTCTCATCATTACAAGTGCTGTAAGTGCCCAAGTTGGTCTAATACTTATTCTGTTTTGTAAATTGACAAATGTCTCATCATTACAAGTGCTGTAAGTGCCCAAGTTGGTCTAATACTTATTCTGTTTTGTAATTGCCACTCTGTTCGTCTTTTCCCCCTGCTACACTGTCTTAGATGTAGGCTTGCGATTCTTTCTGGACGATGTGACAGTTTCATTTCAAATTTATATGCAGGGATCTATCCAACAACCGTCTTTCAGGGGCAGTTCCAGATAATGGTTCCTTTTCTCTATTCACTCCTATCAGGTTTCTTGCTGATATACGCATTAATTTGAATAGACAGTTTCGTGGTTTTGAATTGGTGCTGACGTAGAGATTTTCCAATTTACAGTTTTGCTAATAACTTGGATCTATGTGGTCCAGTTACGGGACGGCCTTGCCCTGGATCTCCTCCATTCTCTCCACCGCCTCCATTTGTTCCACCACCCCCAGTTTCTTTGCCAGGTAATTATATTAAGTGTTGGTTTAAGTTGCTAGGCTGTGGCATGTGTGCAAATAGCAGCTCTACTTTAGGTGCTTACCAGATGAGTGCCATCTTCAATTTTTTTTATCGGAATATGTGTAAGGATAGAGTTCATCTGTCTCTGTTTTGTTTTTTGAAGTAAGAAATTTTCTGTATATTCACAGTTTGCCATCAGTATAACTGTTTTTAAAATGATCTTGTTTGGTGCTTGCTAAGATTAAGAAGTCTGTTATTTTTTTACTCTTCATGGGAAGCTGATTTTGCTCATATAGGTTCTCTATTAATCAAAGACTGTGTTGTTCAACTAAGATGTACATGATAAAGATATACAGTTCAATTCCTGTCTACGACAAGGAAACGTATTAAAAATAGCCGCATTTTCATCTCAGTATATCTGCTGTTAGTAAGAGGAATTTCAACCAAAAATTAGAAGATCTAAACGCGTTCTGGTGCTGTAAATGGTCTTTTAAGCTTACTTTCAGTTTTGAACAGGCTGATTTCTACTGTTTATATTTAATTTTGAACATATAAAAGTAATTTGTTGTGAATTACTTACCATTAGCTCTTTAACGGGCTCAGGTGCTATTCCCTAGCAAAATCTATTATACAAGTTTTTCATTGCGTGATTGCTGATGAGAAGGAATGAAACTGTAGGACAAAATAGTGCCACTGGAGCCATTGCTGGTGGGGTTGCTGCTGGTGCTGCTCTGCTCTTTGCTGCCCCGGCCATTGCGTTTGCATGGTGGCGGCGGAGGAAACCAAAGGAATATTTCTTTGATGTACCTGGTTGGTAGTTTGACTGTACACATTAATTTTCATTGAGCAAGATTCTCTGATACCTTACATAACTTTTCTGCATATCTTTGCAGCTGAAGAGGACCCTGAAGTCCATCTGGGGCAGCTAAAACGATTCTCTCTTCGAGAGTTGCAAGTTGCAACAGATACTTTCAGCAATAAAAACATTCTGGGAAGAGGTGGCTTCGGAAAAGTATACAAAGGACGGCTAGCTGATGGTTCACTTGTTGCTGTAAAAAGGCTTAAGGAGGAGCGGACTCCTGGTGGGGAGCTTCAATTTCAAACCGAAGTTGAGATGATCAGTATGGCAGTCCATCGTAATCTCCTTAGACTGCGTGGATTTTGTATGACTCCAACTGAACGCCTGCTAGTTTATCCATATATGGCTAATGGAAGTGTTGCATCTTGTTTAAGAGGTGATGATTGTTAAGAATGATACTATTTTACGCACCCATTTTTTTCCCATCCATTGCACCATGATCTTCTTGTTTTTAAAATGTCCCAATTTCCATTATTTTCTGGTTCTCACTTAATTTATGGTTAAAATGTCCAGCCTGGGAAGGGTCGATATGCTTTCATTCTAATCATGCACCAATTTAATTAATTGAATATATTTGCAGAACGCCAACCAAATGAGCCTCCTCTTGATTGGCCGACGCGGAAGCTCATTGCTTTGGGATCTGCACGAGGACTATCTTATTTGCATGATCATTGCGACCCAAAGATCATTCACCGTGACGTGAAAGCGGCAAATATATTGCTAGATGAAGAGTTTGAGGCCGTAGTTGGGGATTTTGGTTTGGCTAAACTTATGGATTATAAGGATACCCACGTGACTACTGCTGTACGTGGCACGATTGGACATATAGCTCCAGAGTATCTGTCGACAGGAAAATCTTCAGAGAAAACTGACGTTTTTGGATATGGAATTATGCTTCTTGAGCTAATAACTGGGCAGCGGGCATTTGATCTGGCTCGCCTTGCAAATGATGACGACGTCATGTTGCTTGATTGGGTACGCCACCTTAACTTGCACTTGGTTTTTATATTCCTAGTTCGATTTTTGAAGGACCTATTTAAGCTTCCAATTTAGTCTTTCCTTGTATCTTCACCCACTTCTTTGTTCTGGCTAATTTGAGAGGCATCTTCCTTTACGCAAATTTTCGGCAAAACTAACCTGTGAAAGACCCTGCTGTTTTTCTTTTTAATCTTACAAAATTTGGGAACTCGAGGCATTTGAGTTTTACGTCTTACCTTTCAGGTCAAAGGACTTCTCAAAGAAAAGAAATTGGAAATGCTGGTTGATCCTGATTTGCAGAACAATTATGTGGAGTCAGAGGTGGAACAGCTAATCCAGGTTGCTCTGCTTTGCACTCAGAGCTCTCCTATGGACCGGCCCAAGATGTCGGATGTGGTGAGAATGTTAGAAGGCGATGGCTTGGCTGAACGGTGGGACGAGTGGCAGAAAGTTGAAGTTCTTCGCCAGGAAGTTGAACTTGCTCCGCATCCAAGCTCAGATTGGATAGTTGATTCGACAGAAAATCTACACGCAGTCGAGTTGTCGGGTCCAAGGTGACCCCTAATGGCTCATTCAAAGAGAGGAAATTACTAAAACATTTTCTTTTTAACCTTTTTTGCTTACAAGAAAATAACATCTTTCAAGTTTTTTGAGAGCCTGTTGTGAATGTATGGTTATATTTGTGCATAGAAAATTGGAAGACATTTGATGAATTGCATATAGGAGCAGTTGCACAACTTATAATTGGTTTCTTACACAAGCTAGTGAGTTTAACATTTATATCCTTCATTAAGGGATTTTCATGGAGGCCACAAGGATTGATAACCGAGATGAAAATTGGCAAATATGCCATAAGTAATCTAGATGCATCCAATAAGTGGAGATTTGGTCAAAAGTTGATTAAATAAAATATTAATATTTTAAGTATACAATTGTTTGAACAAAATTATATTATGGTGTGTTTGATTAAATTTATTTTTCATGAAAAATGTCAAATTTTCACCCAAATTTTTTTCTATTTTTTTTCATGAAAAATATTTTTCAATTTGTAAAAATATGCCTAATTTTTCTTGCTTTTAAGGAAAATATTTTTCTTGAGGAGTAAATTTTTATTTTTCTCAAAACAAAAAAATAATTTTTTAGAATATATTTTTCATGTCTACTAAACAAAAATGTACAAGTTTTGGACGCGCGTATGCTTCCCATCCGCTTATAGAGGAGCAGGAGTACCTTATTTTGGTTGTAAAAGTAACATAATAGGAGCCACTCAACTTTGAATGAAGAGTCATTTCAACCATTCAACCTTTTTTTTAAGGGTGTGTGTGTTTCGAACTCATTGTTAAAAGTTTTATTTCATTTCAGTTTGATCATTAGTAACCATTCTATCACAATATTTAGTGTCCCATTCTACGTAAGAAACACATTTGCACAATATTTTTATGCCTGAACAATTATTTATTAATAAAATAATTGCGTGTTTTGAATTATAAGAATAGTGTAACATGACTTTAAGGATGATCAAATGTCTCATCCAGAATGAGACGAGAATTCAGTGGTTACTTGGGAAATCGGGGTAGGGATGGGGCCATGATACCCACCTCGACTCTTATTTTCTATTTCATTTTATGTTCTCAAAAGTTTCGAGTAATTTGAATGTATTCATCACTGTCACACGATCACACACCATTGTAGCAAACTAACATAAAATGGAGGCCGATGCAAGAAAACTTGCTTGCCCGATAAGAAAGGATACTTAGAGCCCGTTTGACATGATCTTTAAAAATTAAAAAGAAACTTTTGAAATTCAAAAGTTGCTTTTGAATTCATTTGACTAATTTCATAAAGGTACTTCTAGTAGTTAGAAGAACTTTTAAACGAATTGATCCAATGCGACTTCCTCTAAAAGCACATTCAGAATATGAAGTGTTTTTAACAATTAGTTTCAAAATAAAAATTAAGGCAGCTTTTTTAATAAGCTATTCTACAGGAAATAAAAGTTAAAACAAAAGTCATGCCAAATGAGCCCTTAAATTTGTGGTGGAATCTTTATTGGTAATGGAATTGAAACTGCATTTATAAGTTAAAAAAACTAGTCAGGTGACTAAAATGAACCTTTCTCGAAAGTTGGGGACCCGCCATGCTTTGAACACAATTATATATATTTGTACAATCCTCTTCGATGAAAAATATCATTTGGTTTTTCAATCTGATAAATCTAATTCTTATATCTTATATTGATACCCCAAGTCATCAAATTATCTCAATAATTATATAAATTTCACCATCTGCAAGTTAATTTGTTACTGTGATTAGAAAAAAATTGCGACGTCGATGATGGATTCTTTTATGAATAAGGGAGGATTCAAAGCTGCGAAATGGTAATCTATTTTCTCTTATCGTATTTCTAATCATAATTTTTTCGTTTCTAGGGTTTTTGTTATTATACACAATTGGATAAGTTGGTGAGGAACTGTTCAAAAATTGTGGACTCGCGATCAAATCAGAGCATGATATTTTCAAGATGAAAAGTGTATAATTGTTAATTGATGATTTTATGTGCTGCTATACTCGATTAAATTTGATTGGGCTTTTTGGCGTTATTTTTAAAATAAATAAATTTGGGGAAATATTAAAAGGGTGGTGATTGTTGAAGTGAGTATAGTATGATTTTTTTCCTTAAATGTTACAGTAAAACTCTGTTGAAACTGACAATTCCCCGAATAAAGCTACTGAGGAACAGAAGAGAGATACAAATAAAGCAAATGCGTAGAGAAATTGCCAAGCTCCTTGAGACCGGCCAAGAAGCAACTGCTCGGATTCGAGTATTAATCTGCTCCTTTTCGTTCATATAAATTTATTTGATTTTTACACGCAGTCTTTGCCTTCATGCAGAAAATGATTATAATTATTTTGTGATTTAGGTTGAGCATATAATAAGAGAAGAGAAGATGATGGCAGCACAGGAGATAATTGAGCTATTCTGTGAGCTTATAGCTGTACGTCTTCCAATCATTGAAGCACAAAGGTATTTTGTCCTCCACCACCCCCTTATTTTAATATCTATATATAGGTACTTTAGCTCAATGATGATGGAGCAGAAACAGGTAAGGTTCTGGTAATTGTTATGTAGCAAAACCAAAAACTAGGAGAGACCAGTAATGAGAAGATATCAAAGTCTTTCCCACTGCTATCTTTTTCCTCATAGGTTTCTTTTTTCAGTTAAGTGAAAACTTCCCTATATTTTCTTTCGCCAATGATTTTGAGACTATTCTATCTTGCTTTTCCTTTTATCTGGCCTTTTCTGGGATGTGTGAGCAGTTTTGGAGTCATTTTACTCTTTCCTATGGGTGAAGTAATTACGAAAATTGAAAATAAGAATGTTTGGGGACGGTAAGCCACTTAATTGTTCATCATACAAAGCATACTTATAATTGTGGTTAAGTTATTTGTTAAGGATGTTCTAATATCGACTAAATCATACTCCAGGATCACTATTTGATAAAAGATGAATGCAATAAGCTATTGGGACTATCCTTTTAAAATCTAATGCATGATCACATCTTTGTGTCATCTCCAAATAATGCCATTTCTCCTCTCATCTCTGCATAAAAAAGTAAGCAAAAATTGCATCTGTATAACTGTGAAGATCTATGGTTTGTGAGACAAATTGTAAGAATGCCAATGCGCCAACATATCCAATTTGAGAAAAGCATAGATGCAATGATTGCTTTTGTATTGAAAATTTAAATAGTGGGGATAAAATATTCCTTCATAGTTCATAAGAATTTTCATTTTAATAAAAATCACAAATAAGTTTATTGTTATAAATGTCAAATTTAAGGAAAAATTGCAGCTACAGTCCTAAAACTTTCACTTGATTGCAGTTTTTACCCTAACTTTCATTTGTGGTACCCATATTCTCAAACCTTTAATTGATTGTAGCCAAAGGACAAATTTGTTCGTCAGTTGTCCCAAACCTTGATTGTATAAGCACATGTATTTATATGTTATATCTTTTATCTTTATAGCTTTCAATTTTTTTAATTAATAAATAATTACCTTTTTAAGCTTTGATTTTATAGGTTTTGATTTATGTTGGTGAGATCTTTAGATCTAGAGGAGGCATTTTGTTGTGTTAAGATATCTTTGGGTTAAACTCTACATTAAAAATACTAGGGAAAGAAAAATGCATAAAGTAGATTTAATTCAAATTAGACAAACTTCTTATGAATTCCCTCACGTTATTTCGACTTTTTCATACAAGCATTCTAATATTAAAATTTTTATTATGTTGTCTAGAACTTTTTCCTTGCATGCTAGAGGCAAAGAAAACTGTATGAATTGGATGGTGAATTGCGTGCAAAAATAGTTGAGTAGGCTTGAATGTGCCTAGATGGAAACGAATGTGAGAAATTGAAAACATGAATCCATTGAAGTGATGATTGGTCAAGTAAATAAACCTTAGTAAACAAAGACTGTGAGGTGTATCCCCGTACCGGCATCCAAAATTTGGATTAGGCTATGTGAGACGTATCCCCATACTGGTATCCAAAATTTGGATTTTTTTAACAACATCCCCATAATCTCTGTTTTTAAAACCAGGATTCAGCTCTTAGATATGTACCTATACTCGAGTCTGAGCAAAATAGCACTAAAGTCAATTTCATTTTTGTTAGAGGAAAAAATCTTAGCTCTGACTCTTAGATATGTACTTATACCCGAGTCTGAGCAAAATAGATCTAAAGTCAATTTCTTTTTTGTTAGAGAAAAAAATATTAGTTAATGAGTAGGCAAGTTTATAAATTTTAGGAATATGATTTTAATTAAGAAAATTATTTGAATCTTAGATCCAGCATGGGCACTGCACGATTATGTATGAATTGAAAAAATAATTTTGAATTCTTAGGGTTTAGGGATACAATGTATTGCTGCATATGTACTCCATAAGTGTACCCTGTGTATGGGTTTCCTGTATGTTTCATCACTTGTATCTGTATACGTACCATACCATCTTGTAGTTGGATTCAAGACATACAAGCCTTTCGCACATGTACTCTTCCTTGAAACTTCCTGTTTACTGTTTTCAACAAATTATTCCTTTCCTGGGAATTCCTCCCTCCTGAAGTAAAATTTCTTCAATAAAAGCACCGTTTTAATGGACAGGGACTTCTAACTTGAATCAGATGGCTTGTTTGTGAGATGAGATACTGTTGGCCTTGTTTGCCTTTATTTTATTTTTTCTGACTTGAAATTTCAACGCTGGATTAGGAAAGCTAAGAAATTAGACTACATTTGTTGTAAATCAATCCTACTTGGCCTGTCTATAGAAATTTGAGTTCGACCTGATTTATACATGTCCATGGACTTTCCGTACTCCACCTACAAGATGGTTAAAACTTATTTTTAGTTACGGAGACAATAATGCAACATGTAACCTATTCTTTTCATATAATAGTACATTAAATTTAACCTGTCCTTGCTTGTAAATGAGTGGCCACTTGTCAGTAATAGTTGTTTGGTTAGAGACAATGATATTAACCTCCACGGCTCTGATAAGAGGTTTAGAAAAGTAGGAATCTTCGATTGAAATTGATTATTTAGTCTGAAAATTATAATTGGGTCTTTCCTGATGGTATAGAACGTTATCATGGAAAAATTAAAGAAATATAGAAAATATTTTGTTTGCTTTCCCATTTCGGTTGCAAAATTCATCTGAAAAACCAGATAGAATGTAAAATTGGAGTAACCAAATGCTTCAGCTTGTCTGGGTTTAGACTAATATTTAATAAAACTGATTTTGATGCTTTCGGTACTACCTTAAGCTTTTCTGTCTTTCGATTCTGTCTCGCCCCCTTTGACCCTATATCAATAGTTGGTGATGCAGATTGTTGAATGATGGCGCTATATGGAGTATTTTCTTCCTCTTATTAGATATTACGTTATTATTTTTGCTATATATTCATCTCTGACTGAGCCACTGAGGTACAACAAACTTTACCGACTAGTTCTATGATCTGAATGCAAACGTTATTTACAATGTTTAGGGAGTGTCCTCTAGACTTAAAAGAAGCAATTTCCAGTGTATGCTTTGCTGCACCAAGGTGCGCCGATCTCCCAGAGTTAATGCAGGTTCAAATGCTGTTTGCTGGAAAATATGGAAAAGAATTTGTTTCTTCTGCAACTGAGCTTAGGCCGGAATGTGGTGTAAATCGCCAGGTTGAATAATATGTCATCTTAAGGAATTTTATTCAGAATTTGAAATTGTTTTAACTTTATCACTCTTCTTATTTCCTGTGATATTTTATACACATGTAGTTGGTGGAGCAATTATCGGTTCGAGCTCCAACTCCTAATGTGAAACTGAAGCTGCTCAAGGAAATTGCTGAAGAGCATGAGCTAGACTGGGATCCAAGTGCGTCTGAAACTGAATTGCTGAAGCCACATGAAGACTTACTGGTACAGATTACTTCTCAATGCTAAACTCCATTTATATCTTCATGCCTGATGTGAGTGCCTTTCCTTTCCAGAGCGGTCCGACACAATTTGTCAGTGGTTCTAAGTTGCCCTTTCACAGTGAGAAACATGATGAACCACTGTATTCTGCATCCAAACAAGACACGGAGAAACAGTCTGATTCTGATGCAGATTTTGAAGTATTAGATTTTCCAGAAGTTCCTAAGCAGCCATTACAGTCAAGTAAAGGCACAATCTCGGCACCAGAAATGCTTCCTTTTCCTGCATCTGCCCTATCTGAAAGTTACGAAGAAGATTCAGAACCTTCTGGAGATGACAGAAGTCAGTCAGAAGAAGTGCTGCTGGAGAAATCAGTGAGCAAAGAACGTGAATCCCCCAATATTTCATTGGGTCCAGTGGAAGACACACAGTTTGTGCCATTCATATCTCCTCCATCACAATCTTCTGCGTCAGTTCCTTTGAGACAAGGAAATATACCTACCCCTGTCGTGGGCATCAAAAGTGAGAACAATGTGGATTTGCAGGATGTATTGGCTGCTGCTCAGGCGGCTGCTGATAGTGCTGATCGTGCAGCAGCTGCTGCCCGTTCTGCAGCTAGCCTTGCTCAGGTTAGGATCAGTGAACTTGTCAGGAAAAATAATGACTATGGTAGAGTTGAAAACCCTTTTCATGGTAACAAAGCCACGTTGGATGACATAGAAAAGCCTGTTTTGGATAATCAAAGCTCGTTTGGTTCTGACAGTGTTTTGGGCTCTCCTTGCATGCATCAGACGTCAGACCTTAGTTCTAACAATGCCAAAGGGGAAGTGAATACCTCATCGCCCAACAATCACGTCGTCAGCCCCGGAACTGCTCACCAACCTCACAGATTACCTTCAATGGACGATGACACAATTCTCTCATATCCAAACCTGTTCACTAGGCAAAGCTCAAATCTTAGCTCTCATGCTCTGTCATTTACAGAAAATTCCAGGTCAACCCAGAATCAGTAAGGTTGAGTTTCATTTGGCGTTCCTTTTTCCCCGTGTTCTATTTCTTATTATCCCGCTTCGACCCTGGTGGAGGCATCGTGTGAAAATTCGCTTTTTAAAATATTTCTGTATTTATAAATGATTCTGCTTGTTCGATAATAAAATAGTTGGATTCTATGTTTGTCGTTTCTGTTTGTTGAAATTGGAATAGGAATATGTTTGCCCATATTTACTTGTGTAATAGTGCAGCAATGCAGATCAGACATTTCATCCCTCCCTCCGTCACTTCTACCGGGCGTCAACAACGGTCGGTGCCATCCAACCAACTTGGATTACTTACTCGTCTCGACTAATCAGGTACACGAGGCAGGGATGGGAAAAGGGTCGTTGCACTGGGTGGGAGACAGGACATATATGTGAAACATGGTCCCTACCCTGTTTAAAATCCATTTCAAAATATAAATTTTTATAACATAAAAATAAAATAATCATCATCATTTTTAGAGGAAAAATGAGTTCTACAAACTAGAAAGTAATGATTTTCGCCAACTAAAGATAGTGTTAAAAAAAAAAAAAGGTAATGGAACGTTAAACGTGGAAGGGGATCTGGCCCATCTGCCCAGCCCCACTTTGCCCTTGCCGCTGTCCTGGTCTCGTACCCATCTTAAATGGGTTCCCATCTTAACTGGGGTATGGGGACAGGGTAAGGAGATAAGAATATTCGATGGGGACACGAGATGAAAATGGCTACCACAATCCCGATCCAAACCCATCTCGTTGACATCCCAAAATACTTTTACATGATTATACAAGACTGAGAGCCAGGTTAGTTTATTTGTTAGAAGATTCTTCCTTGTTTAGGTGTTTATTCAACTTTTTTCATTAGTATCTGTAGAATTAATATTTTTTTTCCCTTTTTACGCGTTAATCTTTTAATATTAAAATAAACATATGTATATTGTGCACACATATTTGTACAAAACTTTACGTTAGTAGTATATGCTTTTGATTTTTATCAACCTGAAATAAATAATTGATTCATCATAATTTGAATGGGGTCTTCTTTAACTTGGCTAATAATTCAATTGATCCGAGTATTTCATTTAGCCCTTGTTTGTCTATCATTATTTCATTTTTTTTTTCCAAATTCATTTCTAACCACAAATTCGCACAATAAAATATTTTGTACGTATATACAAACGTTTTTCCTACTTTTTAATCACATATTATTTAAAAATTCACTATTCCAAAACTTATTTTTCTACGTTAATGGTAGACTGTATGCTAAAATTTAAATGATTTGATCATCATTCATGAAATTCACACGCATTTCAAGAATACATACTTTAGCCATCTCTGGTTCTTATTAAGGTGGGCATGAGTTAGGTTGTGTTGATTTTTGTCTCAACCCAAACCCAACCCAACCCAACATTTTCGATTTGATCATAATTTAACCCAACACAACTCGTGTAAAGGTTGAAACCCAATCCTACCCAACCCAATCAAGTATCGGTCGGGTTGGGTTGGTCGGGTTGTGACAACTTGTCAACAAAGACTAAAGTAAACGGGTCGGGTTAGACGGATTTATAATCGACTCATGACTTATATTATATTTGGTCTCCATACTTGCAATGAACAAAAAAATATGAATTATTTTTACACTTCATGCCCAAAAATGTTACGTTGATAGATTGATATTAAATTATATGAAGTATGTATTTGCTTATATTATTTTTTCGTAAAATAC
>CAIGRP010095104.1:6281-16609 GCA_903798385.1 Fraxinus cuspidata | reverse complement strand
TGGGCATTTACACAATGGATTACAAAGAAACATTGTTTCACTAAATTCAAAAAATAAGAAGTAGAAATTGAGCAAACACTTGCTATTTCTATTGGGTCGATGAAGCTTGAAGGTTGATTGGTCGAGACCTCGCTAAGGGCAACTCAATGCAGACATTTCGACGATGGTTGGATAAGACTTTGAGTGGTCAAAATTAGACAAAATTCTCGCAAGTTTGACTTAAATTTAGTTATATAACACATCATTCTGAATCTTAACCTGAGTTATAATCTAAATCTTTGTGCCGCTCCATTGTGAAAATCGTTTGATAATTCTTTATATACGTGAAGAGAGTAAAAATGTACTCGTAGAAAAAGTATATTAGATAGTAAAAAGTACCATTTTACCTTTGGGGACTTCCTTTGTGTATAATTTAAATCATGTTTACGTGTCAAATGGTAGTTATGCGCACGTTGAATAAGCATCATAGGGTTTACTTGATATTTGACGGAAATTGTAGGGATGTGAAGACCAAACAAGCCATTTAAATCTTTCTAATAATGGCACTGGCATTTACTTAATGGTTTATCTGTCTCATCGTTCCGTGATCGTCCGATGGATCGTCATTGACCGTCTAAAGTTGTGTAATGATTGAATGAGTCGAGGTACGGAGGCTGTCCTCTTTTTATCCCTTTATCAATTGGTCTACTTCGATGGTTCTGGACACAAATCAACGAATAAACCATCTTAGTCACTTGCAAATGAGGTAAACTCAATATCTAGCTCGTCACATTTATCCTAATCTCATTAGTATCACATCATATCTACCATTGAGGCTAATTTGATCATTTTGAGTTGACCCTTAAATAAAATATTGCTACAATACATCAAATGAAAAGTTCTTCAATCTTGGCCAAAACATGAATATCGTATATAAATAGAGTTAAATATACAATAGTCTTGCGATATTACATGTCACGTGAGTTACATCTAGGGACTGGTTCAAGGGAGTTGCACTCTACCAATCTCAAATAAGGAAAAAAAAAATTAATAATATATATATATATATATATTAATTATACTATCTGCCAATTAATTATATGTTGATAACACTTTTTAATTGACAACAAAATAGTTAACAACTTTTTAGTTTGGATTAAACCAGTTTGCGAAAAAAAGATTTGACATGCATTTTGACATCCTCTCATATGTTATGGAACCCACACGAGACCCATATGAATTAAAAAAGGAAAAAATTCCGTCCCTCCCTCCTATTGTGAGGGGACTGTCAGGGAGGTCGCTTGGTCCTTTTAGTTTTACTAACAATTCTTTTCAAAAAAGTTTTAGCGGCGAAAGCTCGGCCAAACAAAACCTAATTCTCTTTACATAAGAATACACGATATTTACATTTTCATTTTTTAAAGAATTTATCAACAGTCAACTTCAAGTACTTGTACAGTAAACTCGAGACAAAGATGAACAGAGTACGAAACTTCATGGTCAATGATTCGTTTGATTTTCTTTATTGTAGAATGAGAATGAAAAATAGAGATTTTATTGGGCCCCACATAAGAGATAGAAATTTAAAATTGATGACTTGATATGATGGATAACAGTCATATTTTTTTATTTTTATGGATGAAAAATGAGAAACAAACTGAGGCCAAAATGAAATAAAAAGATTCTTCGTGAAAGAGGTGGAAATTCGTATAACTAATGGCCCGCTTCAAAAGCGATCCGACCCGCCATATGAGCATGATATCTAATTTGACCGTTTTATCACTATTTCAAATTCCATTCCCTCCTTTTATTTTAAAACAAGAAATAAAAATAAAAAATCTGAAGAAACGAATGAAAAAAAATTATGAATGAAACTAATTCCCTCTAATTTAGGTGCCGTGTTGTACCCAACCTTTTTGCCGGTTGAAACCGTCCTCTTCTTCAAGAGGGTACCTTCAGTTTTCCTAAAATACCCTTAGTTTAATTTTTATTTATTTATTTACTTCCCTTAAGAATTTCATTGTTTGTACTTAGGCTCTCTTTGGAGTGAATTAAAATTTTGATAAAAATAAATGTTAAAAGTCCACAATTAATTGAAACTATACATTTTATGGGACTCACGATTTTTATCAAATTTTCAACAATACACTTCATTAACTATTATCAAAATACACTAAAATCTAATGTTTAACTACACTAAATATGAGCTTACCATTAAATCTTTTTGTATTTTGATACTATAATAAGGATTTGTTTAATTGCGAGTATGAAATTTGTATAGAGAAAATAAATTTTAGACAATGCGTTTGATTGCAGTATGAAAGTTGTATAGAAAGAAAATAAATTCAAGGCAATTCAATGCCTAAAACTTATTTGTATGAAAATTATTAATTAAACGTATTTGATTTATTTAATTTTCAATACAGCACCTGGCATTTTTTTATTGATTGGTAGATGAGTGAAAGAGAGAGAAAGAGAGTGAATTACTTGGAAAATAAAAATAATTTCTCACTAAAAAAATATTTTCCTTATTTTCAAGGAAAATATGGTCATATTATCAAAATTGAGAGAGTGTTTTTCGTGAAAAAATTGTCAATTAAATAACACAAAAATCGAAAATTGGGTGAAGAAATACATTTTTTATGAAAAATATTGACAATCAAACGCATCCTAACATATTGAAAAAATATCACTAAAACCTAATATATTCGATATATTAACACGTATTCAAATA
This sequence comes from Fraxinus cuspidata, assembly GCA_903798385.1. Taxonomy (NCBI): domain Eukaryota; kingdom Viridiplantae; phylum Streptophyta; class Magnoliopsida; order Lamiales; family Oleaceae; genus Fraxinus; species Fraxinus cuspidata. Next base: position 13,896 of record CAIGRP010095104.1, on the reverse strand, counting down.
TTAGATGGGATTTTGCTAAATTACAAGGGCACTTTTGTAAGAACATATGCAACCTTTCATCAACCATATCGTAAATACAGGGATTTTTATTTTGTTTGTTAAGAAATTAATATATGCCAGCTGGAAATTCAAAAACTTCCTTTTTCACAATTTATTATAAAGTGATAAAAAAAGGGTGTTCAAAGTAAATAAATTAATTACCAAAATTTGAGGACTCTTTGAAGCATCGGTTCTCGTGATTTTGCTTTGTGGATTTAACGGTTTCTGTTTTTAATGCTCAGAAGTTTCCGCGGAGAGTTGAAAGTCAGTTAAAAAAAACAGTGAAGTGAAGAAGTGAATGTAGAGAGACATGGAATTTGAGTAGCGTTCTCGTTTCAGTTTGATTCTGGTATTTTCATTTTCTTCATCGTACTTTTAAGATTACAAGTGTACGCTGAATCTGTTTGGGTTTTTCATGAATGATGAATTATTTCGAAAACAGTGTTTTATTCGTGGGTTTAGACTGTTTAATGTGTTTTCACTACCATGGAATAAAATATGGTGTCGTCATGGTTTCTCTCTGCGTTATCTGGTTTAGAATACTCTTTTCTGGTTACATAAGTTTTGTTAATAAGGTGTTAATGCCATTTATTTTTATTGTTTGATGCGATTTATGATGGATAAGAAAAATTATGGTACATAAAGGGCCTGTTTGTTACAATTGACAAAGATTTTATCGTATTTAGTATTTGTCGAGTATTGTTAACGAACATGCTAAAAGGTTTACAATTGACATGAAATACCTGGTTAAAGGTCCTCGTTTGGAGAACGAGAGAGCAGGAGCCTGAATCGACTGTTCCTGCTGTAGAAAATTCATATTTGAGCTTAGCACTATTTTTGGTTTCTTCAGTAGATATACCACTATAATTCTGTATAGTTTTATTTATTTTTCGTTATATCTGCATATCATTTTCATTCATGTTATTCTATGGTTACCCGTGCAGTGGCAAGTTGTGAAATGGATTCTTTCGAGGCTGTTAAAACTGTTCATGGCAGAATCTTATTATTGGAACCAGAAAATGTTGCAAGAAAAATTATTGGATATATTTATTTACAAGACATTCCTGACCAGGAAATGATTCGGTTAGCTTTAGGGCCGGATAGCTTAATCCACACGTTGATACAGAAAGCAAAAACCGCACTTAGGTTAGCACCAGTTGTTTCACCTCCCATTTCTCCTTCCATTAACCCGAACCCTATATCAGATCCGTCCCTTCACATGACCCTCCCTCTACCAGCTTCACCACGCCCATTTCCATCTTTGTCTTCACTTCGGAGGGTAGATCCTTATTTGCATCCTCAGGTAGTTGCTGAGCAGCAAAGAGTGCACACTTCACCTTTCAAAGTATTATCCTACTCTGATTCAAATCCTGAAGAATACTGTTTTCAAAACCAATTTCTGGGTTTGGAGGATCAGCTTGAGCTAGCCAACTCTGGGTCATCAGGTTTTCTAAGTGATTATAACTGTTCAGAAGCTGCATTCCATAATCTGAGTAACAGAGGTTTGAGGAATTCTCCGATTTTAGTGGATTACCCGGTTAAGGCTTGTCACTATTTCAACAAGGGCTTTTGTAAGCATGGAAGTAACTGTAGGTATTTTCACGGAGAATATTTTCCAGAGAGCTATCAACATATGTTTGGTCCTAATACTTATCAATTTGACAACAAAGATCAAGTGTTTCAGCCGGGGTCCCTTGAGAAATTAGAACTGGAAATCACAGAGCTATTGAAATCCAGGAGAGGTCTTCCTGTTTCCATTGCATCTCTGCCGATGATATACTATGAGAAATTTGGTAAAACTCTACAAGCCGAAGGATATTTGACTGAAAGCCAAAGAAATGGAAAAGCTGGTTATAGTTTGACTAAACTTCTTGCTAGGTTGAAGAATAGTATTCGGCTCATTGACAGGTGTAATTTAGATCTTTACTGGCATTCGTTGTCCGTGTATTAGTATATCCAGTGTCAATAAATAATCATTAGTCTTCTAAGTTTGATATGCAGGCCTCATGGACAGCATGCAATAATACTGGCTGAAGATGCTCCAAAGTACTTTGACATCCAGGTTGAAATAAATGATCCTGGTCCGACTACTAGCGGCTCTCGACAAATTTATCTAACATTTCCAGCCGAGAGCACTTTTACTGAGGAAGATGTATCCGATTACTTCAAGTAATTTTATCTAAATCTGCATTGTTGCTTATTTTATTGTCCTCAACTTTCATCATTATAACGTTCTCTTGTTCTGTGTTCTCTCGTAGTACTTTTGGTCCAGTTCAAGATGTGAGAATTCCCTGCCAGCAGAAACGGATGTTTGGTTTCGTAACTTTTGTGGATGCAGATACTGTGAAGGTAATTTTGTCCAAGGGAAATCCACATTTTGTTTGTGGGGCTCGTGTTCTTGTGAAACCATATAGAGAAAAGTCCAAGCTTGTTGATAGGTATATTTTCTCCTTCAAAATAATTTCTTGATCTAATAGACTACACTCTCTCTATTCACTTAATCTTCCATTTATACGCCGCCTGCTCAATTTGTTGGTAGGGACTGTGTATTATAGACACGGCTCAAATCAAGAAAATTGCGTAGCTTCTATTTAATGCTTAACATTTTCATTTTTGGTAAAATGCAGGAAATACCAAGTAAAACTTGAGCATCCAATGTATTATCACTCGCAACCAATAGAAATCAACTCTGAGCTTCTAGAGAGTGAGACATTTGCTTTTATCTAATTGCAAGCCTAGTTTACTTCCTCATTACTAGCTTTGAGACTGCAATAGTTATGAAGTCTTATTATTTCTTTATATGTTCAATTGATGGGAAAGATAAGTTTTGTGAATTGAACTTCAGAAGCACATGCTTGTAAAGCAATTCTTAACCTCATTGTCTTAATTTTCTAACTAAATGTTTGTTACGTAGTACGAGATCTTATGGACACTATAATCAACCAAATAATAGCTTCTTTTCTTCTTGAATATTGTCCTATCATATGTAATCTACCTTACCAAAATATGCCTTAAACGTACTTACACAATGATCCTCCCATTTTTCCCATATAATCAATGTTGTCAAAACTGGACCTGACCAGCTGGTCCAACCGGAATAACTGGGAACAGGGTCCAAAGCCAGTACTGTTTTAAGTAAAAAAGTGGAAAGTTAGAAATTTTGAAACCAAGCCAAGAACCACTGAGTTGAACTCAACTTTTTTTATTTTAATTTTTTTGATATTTATTTACCTCCGGTTCAACCTAAGTTCGACCTTTACCTCTTCCTGGTCGATTCTCGGTCTGGTTTTTAAACTATTGCATATGATGTGTTTTTTTCTAATAATTGCGCTCTTTCTTCTCGTTGCGCTTTTCTTTCTTTGTATAATTTTCTGCCAGAGGCTGAAGCTATTTCTCATCTCATATGTCTTTGTTCTATTTAATACAGAATGGGAATCCTCTAGGCTGCTCAGGAGGCAACTAATGGAAGAGCGTGAATGGGCTCTTGAATGCGAGGCATTACGTCTCTCACAGCTCCAGATAGCACAAAAACCTCTGATCAATCAATCCTGCTTGGGCTATTCGGTGGATGAGCCAAAAATGCCTGAAGGTCATTTCTTAATTTACGAGCATAAGCATCTGTCAAAAGTCGATTAGCTTTCTGTCAGCATTATTCAATCTACGTTGTTCCTTAATGATCGTAAATCAAAATTGTGCAGATAATTCCAAGTTCTCGTCTGAGTGTTTCAACTATCAGTTTGATGTTCTAAACAGTGGCTCTACGAGTGATGATAACTCCAAGCCCTTGATTGCAAATTACAGTGATCAAGAGAGGTATGCAAGCCTCTTTTTCTAAATATGATTGAGCTTAGACTAAAAAGTTAAAAAGTAGAAGTTACTTATTTAGTAAATAACTAAGTTTTTATATAAATAGGATTTTATGCTTCCCTCCGAGACTTGACAATTACAAAACTTGTGCAAGATGTAGAAAGTTTTTTTATTTTCTTACATTTCCCATCTCCTTATTCTTGGTTTTTTAACTATTACAGCAATCACGGACTGCATCTCCCTGACAGCCCTTTTGCATCTGCAGTTGCTAGCAGCATTTCTGCAGTCATATAGATTCAGAATAATTCACACAAGAACTATAGAATTTATAGAGTTCAAGTTTCAGAAGGCAACGTCTTTAGTTTGACAGATTACAGCGCTTTTTCTGCTTTTCCGAGGAATCAAAATTTATGCTGCAAGTACATATTGGTATAGAGAAAAACATCAGAAGAATATGACACAGAAGTAAGGAATCTCCTAAATTTGCCTTTTCTTTTCGAAATTTCACTCTCGGAAGGAGGATAGATATCTTAATGTCTAGAGAAAAGAATGTAATATAGGAGTTTGTCGATAATAGCCTAAGTAACTTCACATAAAAAATTGAATTCATGTTGAAACATTTCTTTATATGCCAATGTAAATATTTGATGCTACTGGATGATCTCTTATTCGTTTTTAATCACAATCTAGACGGCTGCAATTTTACGTTTTCTTATAGCGTGGCATTTCAAGATTGTGGTACGCTGGATTATGTATTAGGAAACTCTTACATTATTCTGCGATGGTTTTTAATTATGAAGAACATCTATGATTCTGTGGTGGTTGGTTTTTGCTTTCATTTGATGAAATATAACTATAGTGAGGTTTTTATCTGATGTAGTATCATATTTTTTGTTGCTTTTAAGACAGTTAAACTTGTGTACAACCCACTGTTTGTACTAAGGGGTTATGAGGAAAGGCCTCGTAGATCATCACACGAAGATCTTGAATTCAAATGTTGCCTTCAACAATTTGTAAAATTAGTGCATGTGTCAATTTTGTTTAATGTGAGGCAAACTGAAGACGGTTAACTAAAAGCTTTTATACGAGGTTGTGCACACATACTAAAATCAAAGCTAAAAGTCAATTAATTGTAATCATACATATCAAGAGATGTACAATTTTTATCAAATTTCAATCGTATCATTTATCGATTTTATTAAAATCTACTAAAAATTCAATTTTTAACAAAATCAAATGGGCTAATATGCACAAGACCTATTAGCTTAATTCATTAAGAATCGCGTTTCTTAAACAATCTTGATTGACAACTTCACAAATGAAAACATCTCATTCATCCATTTTAATAATTGTTTTTTAAATCTACAACTCGGATTTTAACAAAATCAAGTTGTCAACAAAAGTTGCACAAATAACTTAATTCATTAAGGTTTGTCTAAGATTGTATAATATGTTTCATAAGTCTTCATACGGATAATATCCAATATATGCTGTTGATGTAATTATTTGTATGTAAGTGATATGTTTTATTCTATATACTCTTTGACTAGTCAAACGGAAGCCGCAACAATAAAAGGTCTAACTCAGTTTGTATGTGCTTTGTAAATGTAATTATGTACCACGTTTGGAAAATTTGTGCCGAAGCTTTTAGAATTAGGACCTTTTGAAAACTGTGTAAAATTAAGTGTCACAAAAAATTGACATGATAAGAAAAAACGACACAATGTCACCTTTTAAAGTTAAATGAAATACAATGTCACTTTTATTAAAAAATGTGATGTTTATCACTTTAAAAAGTGACGGAAATTTCAAGAAAGTGGCAGAAAAAAGTGACAAACACTTAAAAAAAAAGTAACAAATTTTTTTTAAAAGTGAAAAATACTAAAAAAATTAAAAAAAGTGACAAAACACTGAATTCAAACATGCACCAATCCCTATTTCTTGATTTCTTGAATACAATTGACATGTAGCAAAATGAAATCTGAAACATATGAGAAGCAAGCGATTTACCTGTATTGAACCCAAACACATCTCATTGTCAAAAGCGACACTACACCTAATAAAGTATAATAGAGTTGGAGAGGATTATACCTCCTTAGTGTGTGTTTGATGGAATTTCCAATCAACAATTCCTCCAAACTTTGAAACAGGTGCTTTAACAGATTTAATAGGCCGTGTCATGACTATCTTAAATCTATTTACATCCATGTTCACGCGTTGTTTAGAGCCTTGATTGGATTTTTGTGTTTAGAATTTGAAGAACTTTAGGAGCTATATGAAAAATACTATCGTTTCTTGCTTGAGAAAAGGAAATAAAGAGTTTACCTACACGAATATACGCGTTGCTAAAGAATAATCCCCGAGATAATTGACTAATGATTTTTGCTTCCACTTTTTCTTCTCTATAACACTTAAGTGCGTCAACATCTAAAATTTCCTGCTCAATCGCAGGTGCACCAAAAGTATTATTTGTAGGTCGGGTTGGACGTATTTTGAGTTATGACTTGGTTGGGGCTGGCTGTGTATGATTTCTTTTCATCCAATTTCATATTGAAACTACGATCAATTAAAAGATTAATGAATAAGTTAGTAATTAAGGGTATTAATCAATTCTCTTGATTTTGGGCCGTATTTAGCTTAATTTCGTCAACAACTTTTAAACATTTTCAACCTTAGCCAAACGTCGTACAGCCCAAAGGCAAAATCTGAACACGTTAGCTAAAACTAGGCCAGCCCAACCCAGCCCATATTCACAGCTCACTACGCTCACCACTGAACAAAAATGGCGGATCAACTCCCATTTTCTAAAACCTAAATCCCATTCAATCGAGAGTAAGAACATGAATACAGACATTACAGCATCGGCGAAGCCGGAGTATCCAGTTATAGATCGCAATCCTCCCTTTACGAAGGCGGTGGCTAATTTCAACGCCCTCGATTACCTCCGTCTCACCACCATCACCGGCGTCTCCGTCGTCGTCGGGTATCTCTCCGGTACTTCTAACTACTCATTCTTCAGTTCCGAGTTGTAATTAATTGGGGAGGAAAAAAATACTGGAGGTCGCTCATCTTTGAGCGAAATTTACAAAACCTTGGGAACGTTTTGTCGATTCCTTTCCGTTTAGATCTGTTGGAAATTCGATTCTGGCTACTTTTTTCTAAATTCACTTGTAAAGTTTCAATTTTGTTTGACAACTTTCCTACGTGATATGTTTTGGTATGTCAACTATTCTTGACGATAGTTTGCTGCATTGGCTATGCCTATGCAAACTCTTGCTTTTAACTCGAAATTCCTGCTATAGAAATGCAAATTTTAAATAGGATCCTTCTATATAAGCAGGGAAATTTCACAAGTTAAAAGGTGTTATTATCGAACAAGTGGATAAGAGAATAACAAGCTCCATTAAATTCCGTACTTTTTCTAGGTAAGAAAAATATGTTTGCCAAGAAGAAAAGGAAGTCAATATTTATGATAGAATGTTATTGATGAACAAACTGAAGCAAAATTGAAACTTTGGCGATAAGTTCGAAATTAGAAGAAAAAAGTGACTTAAAATGAGGGCTGTTCTCTTTACCGTTTTCAAGCCGTTTTCTGTTTTCGATTTTCCAAAACAGCGAAAACGCATTCTCTTTCCCATTTTCGAAAACGCATTTTTGAAAACAAGTTAAAAATTTATAAAGAAAACACAAAACGACAAATTTGTCGTTTTGAGTGTTTTCAGTTATAATCAAGTCAAAATTTTCAAAACTTGTTTTTGGTGTTTTCAAA
>CAIGRP010095103.1:0-10354 GCA_903798385.1 Fraxinus cuspidata | reverse complement strand
TTTAAATCCTAAAAAGTCATTAAAATTTAATACACCTCCCTAAAATTGCCACATTAATCTGCAGAAATTTCTATGGAAGAGATGAAAAATATGGAGAATCGACTGGTAGGGTTCTTTGTTTGAATGATAAGCGTGCAAATTGAATGGAAGCATAGATAGAGAGAATAAGTATTGGGCCTAATGTACAAGGAAAAGTGGATAGAAAATGTATTGGGCCTTATGAACAATGAAAGCCTTCCCAACAGTTAAAACCCAAATCATCTAAGGCGTGAACACAAGAAACTCACAAATTTATAGTATTTTTTAGATTGCCTCTTTTATAGAGGAGGGGATAATACAAGGGATGGGGAGGTATGAATTAATTGCATGCACTATCTATACGTAAGGGTAAGTTTAATCATCCAATGATTTTTTTGAAGATAAATTTTTTCTAGAAAATTTATAAAGTTTTTATTATAAAAATTTTCCTATTGGTAAGAAATATTTAAAGTTTTAAGAAATATATATTACATAATAAAATGTCATCTAGACGAAAAATAAACACTCAATGCAAAAAATAAAAGAACATTGCAAAAAGAAATTAAGGAAACAAGTAAAGAGCGTTGTAAAATGTAATAAAAGCAATGGACGAAATACGTCGCAAAACTTAACAAGAACGTGCATTTAGCAACGTACAATATATGTTGCCGTTTCATTCTATTCTACGACAATATTAGAGCCTACGACATACGGGTGAGGATTGCGAAAGACCTATGGCAACATTTTTTGTCCGTAAAAAAAAATTATTTTTCTTGTAGCAATTTTTTTCCTTCATCTATAGAATTTTTAGCAACAAATATTCTTTGTTGCAAAAAGTAAACCTTATTGCATCACAGACACTTTATTGCAAGAAATATAAGTTTGTCGCCATAAGTTTCCCACAAAAAATATTTTGGCATCTTACTTCTCTAATTTTTTGGCGACAATCCTTATTATTTGTTGTGCATTCTCATATTTCACAACAACTTTTAATGTCGCATTATATTTTTTGGTACTTATTTTTTTCGTATCAATTTTTGCAATATACTTGAAAAACGCGTCACATAAAATCACTTATTGCGACAACTTTTCGTATGTCGCAAAATATCTTATTGTAATCACATTTTTGTTGTAGTGCTCCCCTCGCGAATTCCTATCGCGTTCCCAAGATTTAAACATTGTCATTTTCCTTAAAAAGATTTAAGTTGAATATGTGTACCTAGGGATGGCAAAAAAGCTCGACGACTCGGGCTTTACTCGAAAAATGCTCGAGCCAGGCCCAGCTCGGTGGAACCGAGCCGGCCCGTTTAATATATAAAAAAAAAATTAAACATAGCTGCCTGCTTGTTCAGGCAGCTATGCCGAAGGCAGCTATTATTATAATAATAATAAAAACGAGCCTGCTCGGCTCGGTCTGCTAAGGCTCGGGCCGAAAGCTCGAGCCGAGCCTCATTTTTTTGGTCGAGCTTTTGCTCAGCTCAACTCGGCTTGGATCTAAAAAAGCTCGAGCTGAGCCCGAGCTTCAAGTTCCTGCTCGACTCGTTGACATAGCTATTTGTATCAATTGGACAATATAAGAGCTTAGGCACAAGGCCTGGGTCGTTACAAGTTAGATTATCACTTAATATATATATTATTGAATAAAGATATGAGTCCGTGTCATTTTATGCACTTGTCATATATTCTTCATCTTTGAAAACAAGATCAAAGGTAAAGGAATAAAGTGATGTAAATTTTAAGAATTGAAGAGAATGTCGTTGATGGTGAGAATGGTTTTCCAGGTTAGCACAGTCTCAAATAAATAATAAATAAAGAAAATGAGGAATGAACACCTAAAAACCTAAGAAAAGCAAGCATTTTTACTTTTCCATTATTTCATAATAGTCAGGACATGATCCGTTATAGCTTTATAATTACAAGTATTTTCTCACTACCTTGTCCTATGATTAAGTTTTGTTCTGCATATTCTATCCAAATAGATTTTGGTTTTTGAATGAACTTTAAACTTGTCCAACTCATGCTAAACGTGTCAAATTTTCTCATTGCTCATGCTAAACTTTTGATGGGAACATTCAACGTTTTATGGAAAATTTTGTTATGATTGAACAGGTTGAATTGTTTATTTCTTTAACTTGTAAATTTAAAAAACAAATGTTGCTTAACAAACATGTTAGCTTTATACATACAAGTTACAACGCTAGTTTTATAGTTAGTTATAATCGTTATCATGTACCTTGTCATTTTTCCATATATGGTGAGTCAATAAATTTGTAGCGAAGGTCCCAAATCTTGCAAAAAAGTGCAATCTGATCATAAACCTTTAAATTGTAGCATACGATCAAACCTTTTTAAAAAGTGTTGTAGAAAGACCTCTGCTCCAAAAATGCATTGGTTGACTGATACTAACTTGTCCAACTTAACAAATACTCTTTTAACTTGTAATTTTTTTTAAAAAAAAAATTGTTGCTTAACAAACATGTTAGCTTTATACATACAAGTTACAACGCTAGTTTTATAGTTAGTTATAATCGTTTTCATGTACCTTGTCATTTTTCCATATATGGTGAGTCAAGAAATTTGTAGCGAAGGTCCCAAATCTTGCAAAAAAGTGCAATCTGATCATAAACCTTTAAATTGTAGCATACGATCAAACCTTTTTAAAAAGTGTTGTAGAAAGACCTCTGGACATTTCCATCCAAAAATGCATCGGTTGACTGAAAACCCAGCATTTGACCATAATAAGAAAAAGGGTAAAATGGTATCTTAATATTTATGACTTAAAATAATTAAATAAAAATAGTAAAATGAAGAAATTTCATCACCTCCCTTCCCCACCCTCTCCTCTGGTCAATCCATTCATGGTCTTTCTTCCCCATTTCCCATTTCGCATGCCTCCCCTCCCCTTGAAAAGTAGGGGTTTTTTTTTTCCCATCTTCACAAATTTCACCCAAAAAATATAAAAATAAAACCGATGAATTTATTTTGAAGGAAGCATATTGCATAAATATGTACAACATACATGTACAGGTACCGTACGGTATTTGATGCTAGCATATTTAAGACAAACGTAGGTGGGTGAATGTGAGTAGGTGTAGAAGAAGATCCATATACTTTCTTTTTAATTTTTATTTTCTTATTTTAAGTGAAAAACTATCAAGAGATCAATTTTCCCTTTTCAGATAGTCAAATTATGATTAACACTTGGACTTTTAGTCAACTAACTAATTTTTGGACGTAACAGTCCAAATGTCCTTATTCAAAGGTTTATGACCATGTTGTACTTTTTTTTAAAAGTTTGGGACCTCATTTGCTAATTTTCCTAGTGAGTCAATGTGAGATTTCTTCAACAACGGTGTGCATTTGTGCTAAGTCCACGCAAACCCTGTTCACTTCCTAAATTGCGTATACTAAACCTAACCACCATTTTTGAATATTTCTATATACAATAACTTCAACATCGGAGTTCTTTTCCATCTCTCTCTACACTGAATATTACACCACAGAGAGAGAGAGAGAGAGAGAGTCTCAGGAAGAATGAGTTCATATCTGCGGAAACTCAAGATTGGTCCATCCATATCATCAGATTCAGTGCACATAAAAGAAGATGAATTTCAAAACAAAGAGATGGAACGCAGTAAAGTCATGAGATCAATTGTGGAAATTCAAGATCCCACTGCAAAGGTCCCCTCAATTCTCCATCTTTCACTATTTAATCTCTCTTTTTCTGGTATTTGCATGGTTTAATATCTTTGTTGTGGACTAATTCTCTCATTCTCTTCTGGGGAAAAAAAAAAAACTCACTTAATTCGCTTAAGGATAGGCGTAGAATATCTTAACTCTAACAATAACTTAAAACAGAAAAATAGCTGGAGAGATTTTAGGAACTGCCCAACTTCTTCTTATGGAATAATTCTATCTCTTACAGAGATTGATGATACAAATTGGTTAAACTGTATTTCACGCCTAAGAAAAACATACAATTATTAATGAGGATAAACTAAGGAAACTAGATTTTCCTTTTTCGTTTTCATTTACAATTGATGTAGCAAAGATATAAATCTGGTGCAGAAATGAAGGGAGATCTTACAGTTTCCAGCTAAGTGTTGGAATTGAGGATTTTGGGCTAGTGAGAAGTGATGCTTAATATCATATTTGGTTACTCATCAATAAATAATAAAGCAAGTTGTGTTTCAATACTATATATTGCAGGATGTGGACAACTCTATGATCTGTAGATTTCTCCGAGCTCGTGATCTGGATCCTGAAAAGGCTTCATCTATGTTTCTCAAGTACCTAAATTGGAGGAAAGAATTTGTTCCAAATGGTTTCATAACTCCCTCAGAAATTCAAAACGATATTGCCCAAAATAAGTTATTTATGCAAGGTCGTGATAAGGCCGGATCCCCTGTCGTAATTGCCCTTTCTGGTCGCCATAAGCCTACCAGCGTGGAAGAGTTCAAACGTATGCAGTATTTAATAATAATCCTACTTGTACATAAGGAGTTACGCAATGGTTTACATACAGATGAAACGACAAAAAAAGAGTGGAGAAGATCTTTTTTTTTTTTGGTTGAAAAAATTTTAATCCAATCATATCTCACCACATCATGTGTATGTAAACCATTATGTATATGTAGCACAACCGAGTATTTAAACCCCCTTTCCTTCGTACAATTTTTCTAAGATGGTCTCAACTTGTCTCCCTATTAATTCAGATTTCCTTATTTTTACAGGTTTTGTTACTTACACACTTGACAAAGTATGTTCTAGGTAATTCAATCCCCCTAAATATATCAATACTTCCTCAGTAAGAAGTCTGTTTTTCCAGCTGCCCCCATTTCCATTTCTCCTTCTCTAGTTGACTATCCTTGAGATTTTGCTCTCTTTATATTTTCAGGATGCCAAGTGGACATGAGAAGTTTACTGCGATCGCAGATTTAGAAGGATGGGGATATTGTAACAGTGACATTCGCGGGTACGTAGCAGCTCTCTCGATTTTACAGGTTTGTGTCGTTGCCATAATAGTTTCCTAATTTATCGAATATAAACTTAATCTGCAGAAAATAAACCTCGAAAGCTTATGATTGTCTTGTGGTTGGTTTAATGGCAGGATTGCTACCCAGAGAGACTAGGAAAGTTGTTTATAATCCATGTGCCTTACATATTCATGACTGCTTGGAAGGCTTTTTACCCATTCATTGACAAAAACACTAAGAAGAAGGTAACCTTCACCCCCATCTGTCACTTGTGTTTATTTTCCATCAAGTTTCTATATAATATGACTAGCAATATTGTGCAGATAACTTTTGTAGAAAACAAAAAACTGGAACTGACCCTGCTTCAACACATTGATGAGAGTCAACTACCGGAAAGATATGGAGGCAAACTACAATTAGTTCCCATTCAAGAATCTTGATTCTTTTCTGTATCAAATTCTATGGAGAAGATGCTGTAGTTCCGTACATCATTTTACTAATTTCAACTCTCGCTTTGCTGGTGCATCAGCACAAAGAATTAATAATACGAAATCTTTATTATGACGCAGAAAAATCTAAAACTCCCGAGTATGCTTCAATTTTCTCAGCACATGATAAAACCTTGTGTTTTGTTGAATTTAAGGGTGCCTAAGCCTAAACTTTTCCTTAAGATACTGTGTGGTATTGTTTTTCCCAGATTGCTCTTTTGTTCTACGCCATTTTATATAGATGTGGATAATTGCTACACACGAAATGCGATTCTGCTTTTCATCTGTGACTAAAGCAAAAGCAAGAGCATGAGGATCTAGAAAACAGCCTCGATCATACTACAATAGTAACTCACTAGGGCTTGTTTGGGCCAGATTTTAATGTGAATTTAATTTAAGTCAAAGTCAAACAATCAATATTAACCACATCTTTCATGGATCCCACATTTTTTCAACCATACATTTCAAAAACTTCTATCACAATCCACTTAAAATCTGATTTTATTCTACACCAAACACCCTCTAGATCTTATATTCACGAATGTTATGCATCTCCTTTAATAATACTATTATATATTTTGTAAAAATTCTTTTTTCAGTCTGCCATCCACCCTCCAATGTAACAATTCATCGGGTACCCTACATAAAATTGATAAATGACTTGAGGGTTCATATCCTAGTCATAGAAAGTAGAAAACCTAAATATTTGAGCTGCACTTTGGCTTAGCTTAATCACCTTCTTCAATAATCTCTAACAACATTCTCTAAATTCTTTTCTTCAATCGCTTTCAATTTCTTTCCCATTTCTTGAAATAACTCAACTTACACCTTGTTCTCCTTTAAGTTTCATTAAAGGGGCTATCCACCGCTCAACAGAAAAAGGTCGCCATCAACCGCAACCACTAACGTTATCCACAACTCACAACTTCTAACTCATGACCGTAAGTTTCAGTGACTCAATGACAAGCACAACAGTATAGCTCAGGAAATCAAACACTTGGCATCTTACCCTGCTCATAATTAATTTAGCTTGGTGAAAACATGCAGCCCAGATAATATTTGGTTAGGGTTAGTAATATGTCCTTTCGGTTAAAAATTACCCAACTATTTCACTTCGTCTCAGTTCATGGGGAGGGCAAATAGGAGTCAATCCATTCATTCCTACTAGTATAGTTCACAACCAATAAGTCAAAGGAAAATGACTATAACAAGAAGCCTGTTTTATTTAAAAAGTAGTGCCTCAGTTCAAACTGGGGACCTCAGTACAAATCCATGTCAAATGAAGCATAATTAGCAAGGCAATAAATATAACAAAGGGAAAACAACTTACAAAAAAGTATAAAAAGAGTTCAGATAGTAGATCTGGCTTCCCAGGCTCAATGATCAAATATAGAAATAATCATCATTTAAATTGTCACCCAATCATTAACTTATTCTCTTCCAAGAAGCTGTAAGTGGGCACCTCCAGATTAAATGGTGCAGGTCCTTTACGAATCCTTCCAGAGATGTCATAATGGGAACCATGGCATGGACAAAACCAACCACCAAAATCACCAGCATTTGGTAGTGGGATGCACCCCAGATGGGTGCAAACCCCAACAACCACAAGCCATTCGGGATTCTTAACCCGGACAGCGTCATCTTGTGGATCACGAAGGGAACCAACATCAACATTGTTGGCCAATTTGATGTCCTCTTCAGTTCGATGTCTGATGAAGACTGGCTTCCCACGCCACTTGACTGTGACAGTTGTCCCCGGTTCAATGCTGGATAGGTCAACCTCAAGGGAGGCAAGAGCAAGAACATCTTTACTGGCAGACATGCTCAACACAAATTTAAGAACCAGGAGACGGAGCAATGAGGCATACACAAACCTGCCTCCGGTCAAAACAAAGTAAGCAAATGCACGTTTGCTGGGGTCGCCAGGTGGATAACGCTCATGGTTGTGCTCATCATAGGCAATCTTTGGACTAGGATTCTTGATAGCTGCCACTGTGGCTGGTAAATCTGAGATTAAGCCCATCTCATGTGCTGCTGGGGCAATCGAACCAGAAGAAAACCCTGCAAGAGTTGATTAATGGTCTATAAATCATCACAAGCATTGGTAAATAGCACCAAGATTGACATAGGATAGCAATGTGCTAAAAGCCTAAAACACATTAAACATATCCCATCAGTGACTCCCAACATACAGAAAATGGATGAAAGGGCAGATAGCGCACAATCAGAGAGATCCACAGCATATTTATGTGCATACGTGAATGTAATCTTTTGGTACATGAATGTAATGAATAGTAATTCGGAATAACCAAATGACTTCACCTTCATAAGAAGGGTAGAAAATAGAGAACCCAAACACACAATTTAACATTGAGATTAAAAGTATCCTCCGAAGCCAAAGATGTAAATACAAGGTAAAAGGACACTGGCAGAAGAGTCCAATACTATTTTCAACGAATGGTCAGAGGATTGACATCGATAAAAGGGGAAATAAAGGGAACTTTAACCAAAGAAATAGCAAACTAGCAGGACAATTAATCCCAAGATGCGTCCTTTAGATAAGTACCTTCAAACAAATCTGTTCCCTGCATCTAGAACACATGACTTTCTTCAAATAGGATCCCTTATTACAATGGAACAAACAAAGAAAAAACACATAATGGATTCCATCCTAATACATGGAATTTAAAAGAATACCTCATATATTTTGAATCAACTTAGCTCATAAAATAACAGGAATTTATATTTCGCTCCAAACCTAATTAATGACTGTCATTCCTTCAACACTAGTCAAAAGATTGAGATATGAATATAATAAGAAAAGCACAGGACAGCTCAAACCACAGCAATTGGTAATTTGGTATAGACATTTATCTTAAAGTTCAATGAATTACACAGATTCTAATTCCTTTTTGTAGTGATACCCTTCGCCAGCAATGTCAATTCTCTTACTTTGATCCATGCTGTTAAACAAATGGGCAAGTGGATAACGTCACTTGGTAGTGTTTGCTGACTGATCAGTTAGGATCTTAGCTAGGTAAAGTAAGGATATGGCCAAAAACTTCCCACACATACCACAATTGTTCCAACTTCCTATCCTAATAATCTAATCGCATATACTGCAAACTTGCAAGATGTTACATGCGTAGAAAATGCTACTGAGAAAAGTAATTTGAAAGAGTAGCATTTTTGCATAACAGTTATCATTTCAGTCGTGAAAAATCCTAATCTCAGATTGTCATCACCATCTTGTTGAAAAACAGGGACAGAAAAAATTTAGTATACACAAAAACAAACCGGAGAAGAAAAAGAATAAGCAATTATATTCATTAGCTTCACAAAAAGCAACAAAAATTTCACCATCAACATGACAGAAGATAAATTCATAAGGATATAGCTTTCTTAATTTGAATTTAATCCACATGACAACCCTCTGTATACAGACAGAAGGAAGATGTATAATGCACATCAAAATCAATTCAAACATACAGGAAGTTTCAGTTTAAAGAGCAACTGACCTCCACCATAAACTAATATCCAAGCATTATTAATTTCATTTTATATACCTCAATAATCGAAAGATTTGAACTTCATACGAAAAAAATAACTAGCCAAAATTCCAAAGTATTTACCTTGACTAATCCTCCTAACTGTCACATCTCAAAGAATAGAAATAACGCAAGATCATTATATGTCAAATGAAACCATATTAGAGACAAGTCGAAAGGCTTACCCACAATTTGATGGAGGAAAGCGGAAGTAGGGGATAAATGGTGGGGAGAGGAGACGGATCTGGTGGAATTATCGCAATAATCGATGCCGTTAATTGGATTTTTGCTTACGTAAGAGGCAGCCGGGGACATCTGAGCCGTCCGCCACGAGAGAGAAGTCAACCTCCTTCCGGCCACTCTCAACATCTTCAATTGTTCTGCGAGTTCTCTAGGGTTTCGCTCTGCTCAAAACGTGCTCAAGCTCGGAGAAAAGGATTTAGGCTTCTACTGCGAACGACAAATGATTAAAACTAGAATTACAGTGTAGGCCATCAATTTCATAAAGTTGTCCAAACGGGTTATAAACTTCTCTTTTACAGTATATTAGTCCTCGGTCTTTTAAGTGTATGACAAATTAACTCCAATATTTTGACTATGTAACACTAATGTCCCCAGTGGACGATTTACATGTCTTCCTTCTTGTCATACTCGTACCTTACACTTCCCAAACATTTAGTTGCAAACGCAGACATTTTGAATTGGAGGTACAATCAAACTTGCAAAAAAGTTGCAAAGAATATAAATCATTTCAAGCCCATTCCAAATCAACGTGACACAATGAAAACAAACTATAAAGGTAATCAAAACCCATATTATATATCACTTTGAATTTTGATCAAAGAAAATAAAAACTTGAAATTATAAGTTACTGTTGTCAGCGTACTATAGCCATGGCAAAAAAGCTCGTCGGCTCGGGCAGCTCGGACTTTGCTCTTAAAAAACCCGAACCGGGCCCTGCTCGGGCTCGGGCCGAGCCCCAATTTGGGCAAAGGCCCGCGGCCCGTATTATATACATATATTATATAAAAAAAATTAAAAAAATTAAAAAAAATCATATAACTTGTGCAGGCAGCAATGCTGCCTGCACAAGCAAGCTGTCTACACATTGCAGACGGCTATTTTTAGCTGCCTGTGCAACGCATGCAGCTATTTTAATTGCCTGCAGACATCAAATCTGTTGAAAATTCGAAAAAAAATCTTTGTTTTCGAAATTTTTTGAATTTGATTATATCTAGTTATCTAATCAAACTACAGAAAATTTTCAAAATTTGAATTTGAAATTTAAAAATTATTAAAACGGATATATTTTTTTGCCTATAAA
>CAIGRP010095099.1:0-12164 GCA_903798385.1 Fraxinus cuspidata | reverse complement strand
TATGGACCTATATTGGAGACTTTTCAAATTTAACCAAATTAATTGCAATTGTCCATATCATTAAATATCACATTCAATGATTTATCACCCAATTAAATTAATTAATTCCAACACATGTAACCTATTTTGTTAACTTCAAATATGGATGTGTTACCAGTTCCGTAAAATGTGACTTGTATTGTGTTGCTTGTCCATATATGTAAAAGGAGATTGCTTAATAATATGCAATGTATGAAATTGTTCTCCTGCCCACAGTGGGTAAAATAAGATTACCCACTTGTTGATGTGGTTACTTACGGCTCTCTTCAAATGTGAAAATCGTAAATATGGTGTCCTCTAAGTGGGCAAGATAAGACTTCACTATGGGGGGAAGAACATTTCTAATGCAGTGTAATGTAATAATGTGATCTTTACTGTGAGCGTGTTGACATTAGATGTAAATGAACGTGATTATGAATGGATATAATTAACGTATAATTAGAAGAATGTTGTGACTTCTCAACGAGTTCATTTCCAAGTCAACAATGATTCTAAATTGTGATTGATAAATTTAGTTGTGTAAGTTGTGATCGAATACTATGCGTTGTAATGTTTTCTACATTGGGATAAGCTTCATGTGACACGGCATTATCAACCATGTCATATGTCCTAAAATATTTCAATTTTCGAAATTTATTTGAAGAAAGAGGAACGAGACAACGATTTAGGATTTTTAGACCTGAAATTTGATTTCGATTAAATTAGAGATTTTGGCCGTTTTAATAAAGATGAATAAGAAAATTTTACTTCAAACCTACCTTTCTAAATGAAAGATTTATAAAAATATAAAACAACGTTTCTCAATTAACATAATATACTGTAGTAACGATTACAGTTCAAACCGGACATAACTGTTGAGCAAAACCNAAGATGAATAAGAAAATTTTACTTCAAACCTACCTTTCTAAATGAAAGATTTATAAAAATATAAAACAACGTTTCTCAATTAACATAATATACTGTAGTAACGATTACAGTTCAAACCGGACATAACTGTTGAGCAAAACCGGAGTGTAGCTTTATAAATAACCCTAAAACACTCTAAATAAACTTTCGCCATCTCTCTCTACAGAAGAAATTCCCACCGGTAATACTTTCTCTCCTTTCCCTCGTTTATCTTTCTGTATTTGTATGTATGTTTATGTTATATTTTTATGTATATGTTTCATAACGTGTTCACCCACGCACGCTCACATTTGAAATTTGTGAACTGGTGTACCAACTGTTTGACGTAATGCTCCAAAGAGGCTTTTCGCATAGGCATTTACAGTTTATAGTACTGTGTATATCAATACATGTTACGACCGCTTCGGCTAAAACTCAGCCTTAAAATTGATAATTACAACTCCTTTTCCCAGCTCGGTGCCTGTCCAAAATCAGTCTTATAGTGAAAGTAGCCCTCCTCATGGTCGAATATCCAAATTTCATATTATAGTACCCAGTTTGATATCGGTTGTTACAACAACATTAAAAAGAAGTCACCTTTATGACAATCATGTAACGGGAGAGTGATACTGTGTGTTAAGTTCTGGAGCTTATTTGTTGCTGCTGTGTGGAGTCAGTCCGCGGATCGATCTCGTAAAAGGGAGCTGTCGTTAGGCTTTTGGATTATTGTCATAAAACAGAGAAAGATAGGTTAGAGAAGATATTGAGTGATTTTCTCTTAAAAATTTCTTTTCATCATACTGAATTTCTGCAACGGTGAAAGAACACGTAGTCTCACATTAAGACGAACTTTTATATATCTTGTGTGTCTTTATTTATTTCTGCCAATGGATTGTTTTCGGTGGAATACAATTGGGGGTTCTAATTCACAACGCTGTGCCCGAGAGGTTATAAACCCGCAAGTCGAGTTTCACTATCTATTTATGTATTTTAAGTTTTTTTTTTTCACGCTGGTTTCTTTGTATAGGGGAATCTGATTTGATTTTAATTTGCTGTATTTTGACATTCGAAAGTAACAATGGGCGAGAAGAAGAAAGCTGGTGCAATGCTAGTGAGGCTTGTTTCGGCCGCTGGTACAGGATTCTTCTATGTCGTAAAGAAGACCAAAAGGCTTCAAAGCAGTCAAATAAAACTCGAGTTCCGAAAGTACGACCCTCGTGTGAACCGTCATGTTTTGTTCACTGAGGCAAAGATGAAGTGAGTGACATTCTTGTCGTCCATTTCATTTGACTTATGTATGGGTATTTTGCACGAAACTTGGTTTCAATAATGATGAACTCGATATCTTGATAACCAAGTGATTATATCGGGTTGTGCTTTTTGCTATACATTTACTTGTCATTTGATATTTCTGCTCTTTCTAGTACTTTTAACCATGAAAGCCTGGAAGATAAATGCGTAGTTGAGATATGATACGATTTGCATAGATCGTTGGATCATGGAAAGTTACGATTCCCATTTATTGACCTCGTGGAAGATAAAAATATAAACAAAAAATTACATCCTCTTTTAAATTTAGTACTTCGGCACAATGAAAATAGAGTGATCTCCCAGCTTGCAAACGAGGGTATTACAGCTGCTATTGGGCGTGACGAGGCCAATCTTGAGCAGATTTTGATCGGTCACTTCAAACTGCATCATCGAATGCATCGAATAAATGTGGGATGCGCTACCACCTTCTAACTTTTAACGTTAATTAAAGTAGACTCGTTCCCTACAGTGTGTGCATGGTCTGTCCATTGATGTCTCCTGGCATTGTTATGAGAAGTGCATGCATTAACAATTATAGTTCTCTCGTGATAAGCTAAAGAAACTGCAATTATCAAAAGAAATGTTTCAGTCGAGAATGTTTAACGATATTTTTCTTATGGAAGTCGAATTTCTTTGTTAATGAACAAGAAAACAGAAAAAATGTTACATCAAAATGCACGTTGTAGGAAAAAAATAGCGTGCATACTGATACTAAGATATTTTTCTTCTTTAATCCTTGTCCAGAATAGTAAAGGAAACACTTGTACCCGCAACTAATGAAGTCATAAACAAGAATGGTGAACCACCAAAATCACAGTCAAGAAGAAACAACCATTTTATACAGTGGTGTGTACTTAAAATGAGTTGGGTACTTCAGAACTTACAGATCAAATGTGATGAATACAAGAAATATGATATTAATTTACAAATATTTGCTCACAACCACGAGGATGATATCCGGTTGTCAGGTAAAAAAAAAAAAAAATTAAATAGTAAGAGGAAAAGTGACCTTATTTGCATTTAGTCACAGGAAGATACTGGTTCTTCTTTTTTACCCATATTGTGGAACGCGTCCTTTTGACATTATCGGCAAAGAGACGATGTCTGCCAACACAAAATACATATTAATGCTTCCAATACGTTAAAATACATGCACGCTGACCAATCCCAACAAGATATATGCAGGAATGTAAGGACATTCTTCCTAAGGCACAAATTCTTCGTCCTTTCCGCTTGAAAGGTTGAGATATAAGGCCAATGGCATAGAATTGGATACTGAACTAATAGACATTAATTGGATTTCTGCTTAATACCCCATCCGATAAAGAAACATTTTTGACATAAAAATATGCTAATGGTAAAAAGCTATCTTCCCATCAGAAAGCTTCAATTCAAAATAAAAGTCCAAGCAGTCGAAGTGCAAAGTAACCAACCTTTCGTACTCCAGTTTCTGAGTAACTATTCCATTAAGTAGCAGCTCTGAACTGTAAACAGACGCGCCTGTAGACAAAGTAAATAACAAAATGAAATCCGGACATATATTTATCAGTGAAAAGTATGCTAAAGAAGAATAGGTCAACCTTTCTCAAGAAAAGGCACACAAACGTCATAATCTTCTTCACAAGACAGAATTAAAAGATCATCAGGAAGTTTTTCATCATTCAACACGGATCTGCCAACTCTCTCGATCGCCTGACAAGCATTTTAACCAGAATTAGTATAACATATGGCATTCAACCCCCTCACCCCCACCCTACGCCCACACAGCAAAAAGTTATAAAAAAAAATTAAAAAGGAAAAATCTCATATATCCATAAGATAGAGAGGATGGATTTGAGTTTGTGAGAAAAAGAAAACAATCCAGGAGGAATACGCACCAGACCATTAACTGCCTTGACCAAGCTTGATAGAATGTCTTTTCCAGGCTTTGTATTTTGGGTTACCAAGACTCTTTGTCCCTGCACCACGATTATGAGAGAAGGAAGTTCACAAATATTATATCTATGTTTAACAAAGGGCAAGATTTTTACCTTTAGCAGTGGATGTTGACAAGCTCGTGCTAAAGAAACTGGCATACTGAATCCAAACTCTTTTTCTTTTCTTGCATCTCTCAGTATGTAATTTCTCTCTTCAATGAGACAATTAGCTAGTCCACAACATTCCAGCCATAAGTGTGTGACCACTGGTTTGCCAAAAGCAATTGCTTCTAGCATATTCCTAGTGCGGACAAATTCATCTGCTACAAAATGTGTAGCATCTGAAACAGAGGAAGTAACTGAAGCCCCCAGTCGAGCTAATATCTGTGACAAAAATATAACAAGAAAATGAATGATTAATCTATTAACTTGTACAAATGCAAGCAAATAAATCACATTTTGAACCTTCTGCTGCTGTTTGATAACATCCGAATCCAGGTGGTGGCTAAACAAGACTCGAACATTTGCGACATCTCTCCTCTTCCTGGAGTCTTTCATCGGACTTGATGGTCTTGGTGCACTGCTAATCAGGCTATTGATTTCTTTCATAAGAGACAACTTTGACAGGTTCTTCCTGCAAGACTGTTTGTGATATTCCTCCCCCATACAGATAGGTGATGCATTATTTATTGGTCTTGTACAAGTAGCAGGAGTAGTAGAAGCTGAAGCAGATATTGGATTTCTTTCTCTAGGAGACATTTCTTCTCTGCCATTTGCTTCTTCAGCAGATCTTCTGATCTTCGTGTCACTTTTTCCATCAGATTGCTTAGATGTCTTGGCCTTAACTCCATTATCTGGACTTGCTCTCTCAGTCACGTGAACAAAATTACCTCCAGTGGCATTATTCCTTGAAGCAGTATCAGTTTTTGGTCTTTTTAACCTTGCACTACATTGAGCATCAGCTTCTTGTGCAACAATCGGAAATTTTAGACGAGTTCTTCCTCCTCTGAGATACCCTAATGCATTAGTTCCCGAAGCACCTGATGTCCCAGAACATTTAGTACCTGATTGCTTATCTCCAATTGATCTCAATTCTCCAAGTTTCTCAATGCTACCCAGTTTGGCACTTTTAACTCTGGTACTTGCAGTTCTCCTCCTTCTAAGGACATGACCACTTATCAAATCATTTATCTCTCCTCTAGAATCAACAGAGTAATTTCCAGCAACTTTTGATCTATTCAAATCTGTGCATTTCCTAGTTCGATGAGCTACGGGCGTGATAGATCCAAGTTGATCCTGCAAGCCACACTTTTTTTGAGACATATGACGTGTTGCTTCAGTGGAAAGATGTCCACCAATCTTGATGACGCTTCTTTTCCGAGTTCTTTCCTTCTTCTGCTCAACAATTTGGGGAGCAAGAGTACTTGAGCATACTTTCCCACATGAAGCAACATTGTCTCCCAACTCAGCCCTCCTTCGATTGGCTTTCCCTAGCTCTGCATTACTTAATTTGGCACTAGTCGTCTTTGTTGATTTGGTTTGTCTTGTAACAGCTCCAGCATTTGAAGAACGCGTTCTCTTCCGGTTGAATTCTTGCTCTCGATGTGTTGCTCTATTACTTGCTTGATTTTTGCAAGTATCGTTTCTCATGTTCTGGGCACCTTGGTTCAAGCCATCACCATTACCATCAGTCAAATGCAACTCAAAACATAAAGTTTCCATTGCTTCAGCAGCCATTTGAGTGTCAGGACCTATGTTCACCACGTCTAACATATCTTTGTTGGCATCATTATCATTGTCACCTGAAGCCACATTTAACTGTTCACTAAAATTCATGGCAAGATTCTTCGCGAAATTTCCTTTTTTGTGCTTCAGTGATTGGCCCTTCGCTCTCAGTTTATGCAACATTAACTTTGAATCAGAGCACACTAAGCCTGCTAATTTTTTATTAATGTCAGATTGTTGCTCTTCGTCGCCATGATTTCTGGACTTCCTAAGTTCAGTAAAAGGTCTATGCTTTGGGCATCCATCATCAAAAAACAGTTCTTTTTTCTTCAGAAAAAACTCACCACCTCCTTCATCTTCACAATTATCATCCCAATCATATATTCCATGTTCTCCACCCATGCTTTTCAAAGACACGCTCGTGGCCAGACGACGAGTTCCTTTTGCACTTGAGACAACCTCTGACTTCTTCCTTGAGGCTGTTCTAATGTCAAATTCCTTATCATACTCATCAACATTAAGCATGAGAAACCTGTCCACAACTTCAAGTGCATTGGCTTGTGATAACTCTCCAGGTTCCTGAGAATTGGCATAACTTATCCCAGCCAAGCAGTTTTCAGAAGCAAGCAACAAATTTGCCGTATCATCTGTGAGCTTCTGGCCAGAATCTGATTGTCTAACTTCCTCAATTCTATCATCCTTAAAAAGTTTCCTTGCAGTTGTACTACCAACTATGAACCTGTTTTCATTCATTGATTCCTTACCATCTTCATTGTACTCCTCCAGAATATGCTCATCATTAATTTCCCTGCCAGACTTAGGAGAATTTCTCATATGAGATATATCATCACGCAAAACTGGTTGATGGTCCAGAGAAGAATCTTCACTTTTACTAGAACATGACTTGCCATTAGTTCCTTGAGAAGCCTTCATACGAGCTGCCAAACCAGAGGCCCTAACGGACGCAACACGCAGTGATGTAAATCCACCGTGGCCAGATCCTGAACAACACCAAGTTATTGCTAACAGATTGAAGCTTGCAATAGCATAATAACCATATTCACTTTAAATCTTATCAATCTACAGACCTCATCTCAAAAAAATAATAATAATAAGGAAGAATTGACATGAAGTTAGCACCCATTGCTCGCATAAGAGCATAGGTTATAGTCCAAAATAGTACAAAGGAAAAAGCATCAAGGTTAATCATTGATCATGGACCTTTTCTTTCTTTCCGTTTTCTTGAAACTTTCCTCGGTGAATGGAAAATGGACAACACAAAGGAAGAATTAATATCAGCATCTAAAATAATTAAGAAAACTATGGACCTATGGTCAGGCCCAGAAGATCAGGTGATGAAAAGATTGTGCCCTATTCTTAAAGGTCTCCAATCAATATGAGCAATGCTCCCATGAGTGCTCATTGAATACTAGAAAGAACAGTTTATCCTGTTTTACAATTTATACTCTCATCTTTTCATAGTTGCACATCAAGAATGCAGCAAAATAACATAATTGAAATGGTAAAAATACTGTGGGGGAATAGTATTCCAATAATAGAGATGGAACGGGATCATCTGAATAGAACATTATGCTTCGTTAAGTGTTAAAAAGGTAAAAGTTACTTTTAAGTAACTATTTATTTCTAAACATGTGCAGATATGCTACTTGTACCTTACTTTATGTGAAAGAAAATCATTCACTGATAGTAACTCTTGAGTTACAGTTCATTCAAAGTAACTTATTATTTTAATCTTGATTAATAAAAGAAATTGCTTATTTTAAAACTTAGTTACTTATAAGTAATATTTTTAAGCTTGACAAAAATGCTTAATAAACAAAAGTATAGTACTATATTTCGATAGACCCAAACCTGAATGATTCTCTCCATTACTCAAAGCATCTGCTGGTGTCTTACAAACATCATCACCTTGTTCACAACGATCAATGTCAATCTTGTTCTCCCTGTGAATTGGACAATCACCCTTGATCTGATAAGAATCGTCATCAGATAATTCCCGTATCTCACATAACACTTGGGTTATATCCGTTCCTTCATCATCACTACCAGCGCCATCTTCAACATTGCACTCGTCTACTAACTGTGTGTGCATAATTTCCTCCATGCAATCAAGATGATCCAACACTTGGGTTTCTCCATCATAATCCAACACTTGGGTTTCTCCATCATGATCCAACACTTGGGTTTCACCAACTTGATCCAGTTCTTGGGTTTCACCACCATGATCCAGCATTTGGGTTTCACCAACATGATCCAACACTTGAGTTTCACCCGCAAGATTCACCAATTGAGTCTCAAACGCATCTCCCAAGGGAAAAGTATCATCAACAGTATTTTGCAGATGCAGAAACTCATCAGCGTGATCATCTTTAAATACACAGCCTAATAAAATGATTTTAACAAAAGGAATGTAGTTATTCAAGTATAAATCATACTCCTAAAATCGTTCTTCAATCAATTGAAAATAGGGAAGTAAATAAATCTATTTTGCACTTCAAAGATTTCAAGTTTGTAATCTCTTGGACTTGTCCTTATCAAAAGACATAAATAAAGAAGACTGTAACTTCTACCTAGAACACATAGCTTAAATCAAAAGAAAAATTTTCCGACATGACTAGCAGCACAGCAAAATATTAGAACATGATCATACCGCTCTTATGCACATTAATCCATATGTACATTCATAATATTCTATAAACTATATGAATTAATTCTACCCATTTTCCACTCCCACATAAACTTTCCCAAATAAATCAGTGTTAAAAGACGCTAATTTTTTACAGTACATTTGAATTCTCTCATGAATTACAATCTAAGTCCACAACACATCTTTTACCATTAAAACAAAATATAGATTTCAAATTGAATAGTTCCACAATCACCAACAAAGAGGTCCATCGGAATAAAAAATGCAACCTTTGCTAGTTATATAAAGACAAATATATTAAAAAATAAAACAATTTTGCCATATAAATGTCTGATTTTCTACAAATAACAATACATGCTGATAAACTTTTCCACCTTAAACTAAAATCATTAAAATGGAATAAGCAAGTGAATTCACAATCACCAATATAGAATATCCTTAGAACTAAAGACACGATCTTTTTTTATGACAAAAATATTTTTTGAGCCAAAACAAAAGCTTTACCACATAACTTTATATTATTCAGTTGGAGAACAAGCTATGCCCCCTGATTTCCACCATAAACTAAAAGTCAAACCTATTTGCCTAAAATAAACAGGAAAAAAATTACGCTAGCTTAGAATGAAAAGAAACATATAATTAACAGAGAAAAAATAACCTCCAACCCGAGGCGTTGCACAGTTGATTAAATCAACGTTCTTCAAATTATTCTCCGCAGAATAATTCTTATTAGATTTTGCTTCATCCATTGCAATTCATCTGCATATTGAAAAGGAGAAAATTACTACATGACAAACTGGAAAAAGGGAACCCCAATTAAAATGAAAAATGGTAATTTATTCATGATAATTAATAAAAGAAAATTACAGATTGTGATTTAAGAACTCATGAAAATAAAAAACCACGTCAGTCAATCAAAATCGGAAAGAAGTTACACGATGTTGTAAAGAATAGAACTTTCACTGATTTGAGAACTGATAAAAAAAAAAAAGGTGCAATTTTATTCACGATAATAAATCGAAAAAAAAAAAATGAACGCAACTACAGAGTACAACTTCCATTGATTTGAGAAGTAATTAAAAGAAAATTGCAATTTTATTCATAATGACAAATCGAAAAGAAATTGCAAAATTTGGTACAGAAAATGAACCGACATTAGAAAGGAGACTTACAGGCGCCCTCGCGAGTGCTAGAGGACTGAGTTAGGGTTTGAGAAAAAGAGTAAAAATTTCGGAGGGAAAACTGATGCGGACTTTTGGGAATCGCCGCCAGTTAAGAGTTACAGTTTGCACTGATTCTAAAACTATTTTTTCCAGTAAAAAATAACCGGCGCAGGTTAGAAAGAAAGAAAAGCTTGTGGGTGGGTCGTCCGACTTGATAATAATTAAAATCAAATTTTTAATAAATTTGTTGAGTTTTGTGGTTAAAAATTAATTGTTAACTTTGATTTAAATTTAAATTTTTACCAAACAGTGACTATCGTCTTGGATGAATGATCGTTATCCTACTTTTATATAGATCAATAATGATACCACTCTTCACGAATATCATTACTAGTAAGAAAATGAGGGCACAAGTTCTAAATATTTATATGATATTACACTTTAGAGTTGGTTTAATGTAGATTTTTTTAAAAGTAGATTTTGTGAAAAATGATATTTTTGGCAAATGTGTGGTTAAAAAGTTGGAAAAAAATTATGGTTTCAAGCGTAGAAATTTTATTAGAAAAATATGTAATTAAAATGAATTTGAAAAAAAAAAATGAGTTTTAAAGAATTCGTACCAATATCCGAAAGGGATGTTTATTTCCAAATTTTCTTCTCTCTAATAAACTTTCATGGCATGTTTTACTCCTTTATGTGATGATTTTCAAACTTTTGAATCTTATTTTTATTTTTGTGTGATAAGAGTATCTTCGTTGTTGCACTTTCCTTGTTTTCTCAAGATTCATAATTGAACAAAACAAAACAAGGTTAACCTTTTCATTTTTCAGAAGTTAAACATTTTACTCTGATG
This sequence comes from Fraxinus cuspidata, assembly GCA_903798385.1. Taxonomy (NCBI): domain Eukaryota; kingdom Viridiplantae; phylum Streptophyta; class Magnoliopsida; order Lamiales; family Oleaceae; genus Fraxinus; species Fraxinus cuspidata. Next base: position 1,604 of record CAIGRP010095099.1, on the reverse strand, counting down.
TCTTTTCAATTAAGATGGTTGTCGTAGGTTGAAACTGCATTGCAAAACCTGTCTTAAAAGAAGATTCAGAAAGTCACAAATGCTGTCTAAAAACCTTCAGAACATGTTTATCAGAAGCTTTATAAAGTGTTATTCACTAAACTATCGACAAAATTTCCTTATAATTGTTGGGCTTCTACACTGTTTCAACTCTATATCGCTCAACTTTCAATTGAATTATCAAGTTAGCTTCCATTACTAAAACTAATGAAGTGTCCCATGTTGAAAGCTACTTCATGATGTAACTCATCGTAGATTGTCGTCTTATTGCCGTGCAGCATTGTTGCTGGTTCTGTTTCAGTTTTATCAGAACTTTTCATATCACCAATTTCTTCATTTTCATTTGTTGCTTCCTCGTGTCCGTTATTCTAGATTTCCTCGCAAGAACTTTATCGTCGTTATACCTTTTCTCAGCCTCTTTTCATCAATCTTTTGAATCTGAGCCTAGTACTTGGGTAAAGTATCCTCATCACTGTAAATTGCCCATATCTGACCAACCTGAAACTGGTCTTTGGATTTCTCAGCGTCAAAGTTGTAAAACTCCGGCGCGGGAATTTCAAAACTTTCTGGGATAGAAAATGGTGCATCCTTGCTACTGGGATTTAGTCGCACGTTCTTGTCTTTTTTCCCTATAGCAGGATTTCCATACGTTGTCTCTTTGAACTTGCTGGTTAGTTCCGTAAAACCTGCCGGTGATGCATTTGCGTGAAACTTCTCTTTTGGTTTCTCCTTGGGAGGTGCATTTTTCTTGAATTTTGCCTTCTGTTCCTCAGCCGAAAATTTAGAACAAGAAGCAGTATACATCTTTCCAGCCTCAGTAGGTTTTTCAGAGTCCCATAATCCACTAAGATTGGCGGACAAGGAAGCAGGATCAAGTTTAAAAGACCCTTTGGGAACATTTGGTCCTTCCATCCCCGTCATTTGAATTGAAGGAGCCCTATAAGAGAATCTGAATAGTTCCTTCGCCGGAATCAATACCGTTCCTTCCTTGTTTGTTCGACTAAAAAGATAAGTAAACCCTTTCACCTTACCCAATGTCGCAACATATACACCAGTAGTATCAGCAGTCTGACAAGACCTCGACAAACTAGTGTTCTAAAAAACGCGTCTAGACGCGAAGCGTGAAGAAAACGCTTTGCCTTAAGCCTAAGCGTGAATTAAGCGGTCAAATACAATGTTAAACGCCAAACGCGCCTAGGCGGGCGAGAATTAAGCGGTCAACGACAATGTTGACTGCTTAATGCTCGCTTAGGTGTTCATAAGCGCACCTCCGTCTCATGCCCAAATTTTAAGGGAGCCCAATTTTTTTCCTTTTTTAAAAATAAAATCCACATGAGAAGATATTGAATTGTAGTCCGATAAAGAATTAGATTATATAATATTTAAGTTATCTACGATTTGTAATTATACCCATGTTTGACACACATTAAAATTTCATTATCATTCTTCTACTCATTTTCAACCACACATTCTTCAATAAAATAATATTTTTCATCACATCAATAACTTTTTCTTCTTTTTCAACCACTAATTCCACATCAATCTACTATTCCAAAATACATTCT
>CAIGRP010095094.1:0-22827 GCA_903798385.1 Fraxinus cuspidata | reverse complement strand
CCGATCGACACATAATTGGGTTGGGTTGGGTTGGATTTCGAACAAACCGACAACGTTGGGTTGAGTTTGGGTTGGGGCAAAAACCAACCCAACCCATGCCCACCCCTAGTCCTGATATTGTTTATGCTGTTCACATTGTTAGTAAGTTTGTTTCGGCTTCTACGACAGTTTATTGGGCAGTTGTTTGTTCGTATTTTGGTACTTGCTTTTAGAGTCTTTTATTTCTATCGACATTCTCTTTAATGTTTCGTGCCTACTATGATGCTGATTGGGCCAGTAGCCCCATCGATCGCAAGTCCACTACTGATTTTTGTATATTTTTGGGTTATTCCCTTAGTTCTTGAAAGAGTAAGAAACAGACTGTTGTTTCTCGTTCATCTATTGAGGCAGAGTATCGTGCTATGACATTTACTACTACTGAGATTGTGTGGTTGCGTTTGTTACTTGCAGACATGGGTGTTTCTTCATCATCTCGGACCCCTATGTATTATGATGATAAAAGTGTTATTCAGATTTCTCACAACTGTGTTCTATGAGCGTAGGAAGCATATTGAGATTGACTGTTATCTAATTTGTCATCATTTGCAGACTGACACCATTTCTCTACATTTTGTTTCTTCATCGTTACAGCTTACTGACTTCTTTATGAAGTTTCATCCAGTTCATCGTTTTCGCTTTTTGTTTGACAAACTTTCGCTACTTTTTGTTGTAGCATCGTGAGTTTGAGGGGGATGTTAGATATAATATTATTTTATAATATTTAATTTCATTTTTATTTACTTTTCTTGTAATATATAAATTTGTGTATTTCATTAGAAAAATCTAACTTGTGGTGGCTCTTACAATCGGTTTTCTTCCTCCATCTCTTAGTTCCTCTCTTGTGTTTGATTTATCAAATTAGTTTGTATTATTCGCATCTACAATCCAAGTAAGTTTGTTTACTTTTTTCTTGTTCCCAGCCAAATGTGAACAGGATGGTATAATCTTATACAATTCGACGTTTATTATTGTTTAAAACTATTGTATAACCTAAAATTATGAAACTACTTTACTTATCACTACAAAATAAAAGAGGCGAAGAATTGGTATCACGTGTCGCTATTTCCCATCGTCGACAAAAATGATTTTTCTTTTTTCCCTGAAATTTTCACCCATCTCCTCATCTTCACGCAACCCATCTTCCATTTTCACACCCAATTAACTTTATCCATACCGCTTCCCATCATTCATTAATCCACCACCATTAATTCACGACAACCATAGTGCACCGAATTGCTGTGTTTCCCTTTCAATGCCTTCACTATCCATTCTCTTCCATTGCTTATTTCGAACAAAAACTTCAGAGAGTAACACTTGAGGTTTGTATTAGATTTCCTCTCCTTTCTTTGTGTCATTATATAGCCATTCATTTATATTAATTCTTTTTAATTACATCGTTTGATGAATTCATTTTTGTAAATCCAGTATTAGAGATTGTTGTGATTTTTGTTTTGTGACTTTCTTTGGATGATTTGGTGGTATGTGTTGAGGGATGAATTGACAGTAGATATTCTTTATCACTAAAGGAGACGATTGAGGTGGTTTCTGTTGATATTAATGGTGCCATTTACGAAGTTTCTAGTACTGTTGTTTTCTTTTTCAATTTCTCAATTTTTATAGGTTGAATTAATGGAAATAATATGATGAAATGTTAATTTTGTGAGTTGGTATTGGAGTTACTTGGAATGAACATTGAAGCAATATTTTGCTTTATGCAACTTTCAGAAAGTTTCGTGGATTGTGTATCATTAGCGTTATGTAGTTCACTATTTACATGGTCGAAGCCCTTCTTGGTATGATTTTAATTCTTACAATTGTTGGAATTTTTATCCTTTTAAACATTGCTTGGCTACAAAACATGCGTCTCCATTTCTTTGTTTTGCCTGATGTAGGTTGTAAGTGGTATCAACAAGGGTTTACATTGTGGACACCACATGTAAGTTCTTTTCATTCAGAATGATCAAATGTTGGCTCTAGAAAGGGGAAAAAAATTCTCCACGCAGCACGGAGACCTTCTCCGTTCTACACGGAGATATGGTATCTTTGTACACACGGAGATCTATCACCGTGTGGCATGGAGATGTGTCTCCGTGCAGTACGAAGACACATCTCCATGCCACACAATGTCCGGACATTTTTTTTATTACAGAACATAAAGTGATCTTCCACGTTCAAAGTAGGAACATCCTCCTCACAAATGCGACAAATTATTGAACTTTCATCAAAAACACCGGGTTGATCACCCCAGTTGCCCGATGAGACTTTACGTCTTCTAGGCATCGAAGGATGTACATGGAAATCTTTTGCAGGAGGCTCAAAAGCTTTAGAAGTAGCGAGATCAGCATCATGGATTACTCGTGTTATTTAATATTTTTGGAGCTTTCACAATTTTATCATTTTATTCATCCTGAACTATGTGTGTGGAGATTTTTTTTTTTTAATTCTCAATGGTTTTTAAAATCCCCGTCGGGAACGTTGCCCACAAGCCCCCCACGACACCCATGACCTGACCGGCAGGTCCATCCCGTCGGAGGCGTTGTCCCAAGTCCCCTTCGACTCCTGCGACCTGACGGAGCAAGTCAATGCCCCTATGAGGGCCCGTGACCTGATCAAGCATGTCTATTCCCGTTTCGAAGCGGCAAACCATTTAAATAACAAGTCATTTATAAGAAATTGTTACAAATGAATTTTTCTAAAATTTACATACATTTATTTTTTAACACTAAGCAATTAACGTGCAACACACGTTCTCCTACTAATTTGATTATAAATTTCAATATTCATGTTTTTGTACTAGAAGAAACTGTGGCGATGGATTTTCCATCACTAAAGACCAATATTTTGTTAGTACTACGGAATTTTTTCAACACTACATATTGAAGATGGAAATCCCGTTAGTAATTTATCGACGGTAATATAACTATTGGTGATTATCGATGAATGTATCTACACATATAAGTTCTTCGAAAATATCTACAAAATTCTATAGTAACTATCACCAACAATTTTAGCAATTATTTAGTTCGATGAAAAATTATCGGCGGAAATTTATTGTTATTCCCGTTGATAAATTCCGATATTATTTCTGCAAGAAATTAATGTCGGTTCCATTTTCATTCTGAATTTTCGACGAAAGTTTTCTACGAATATAAATCTAACATAAAATTAATACATATAAATTATATTATATTATATTATTATCTTAATTAATTATTCTTTTAATTTAAAAATATTAAAAATGTAGAATACGCAAGTGGCACTTCCCCCATTCTTAAAAATGTATTTAAAAAATCAAAATCATTTATAAAAATATGGTAATATATATGATTATGTATAATGAATTAATGATAATTTTGATTGGGTATCTTTTCGTAACTTCAATGTAAACTAAGCACGAAGTATCAATTCGTTAGTCTTATACAAAAAATATGCAACGTACATGTAATAAACCAGTAAATTTAAAGTTAAGCATAATAGATATTAATATTACAAATATTAACAAATAGTATTGAAAAAACAAATAGTAAAAAGCTTAAGTTAATATCATTTAAATTTAATGGTAACTATTTGTAAGTTTTATGTTGACCTTATAAGAACCCAACCGAGCCCAACATCTTATACTTCTCGAGATGACTGTAAATAGGGGTGGGCATAGGTTGGGTTTGGTTGGGTTGATTTTTGCCTCAACCCAAACCCAACCCAACATGATCAATTTGATTTAAATTTAACACAACCCAACCAATGTAAAGGTTGAAACCCAACACAATACAACCCAATCAAGAATCAATCGGGTTGAATTGGGTTGGGTCGGTCGGTCGGTTTGGGACGATTTGTCAACAAAAATTAAAGTTATCCAATTTTTCTATTATACTAAATTCTAATAGACAATATTAAATAGTAAGTACGTAAATACATAAATAAAATTATATATTATCTCATTCAATCCTCATTGGCCGAACTTACAAAGAATAAAGCGCATTTAACATAATATGGAAAACTTATACTACATTTCTTTTGAGAATGACAGTAAACTCCTCCTCTAAAATGTACCAAGATAATTACAGTTATACTATTCACTCAATACTTTTTAGGTTCCTTTTACTTTTTAAGCATTTTATTTTTATTTATTTATTTATTTTTTTAAAAGTAGGCGGGTTGGATTGGGCGGGTTTATTCGATTTTCATGAGTTAACCCATAACTCGACCCAACCTAACCCGCATGCATAGTTAACCTGTGTAACCCGTGTAAAAACAACAAAAAAATCGCTCCAAACCGGTTGGATTGGTTCGATTTTGGTGGGTTCGATTGAGTTTTACCCACACCTAACTGTAAAGGTAAACCATTTCTTGAGATTTCTCACCTCGGTGTCATGCTCGAAATGTCGTCAAATATGGGCCCCCTACCTTGCCTATCCCTTCCCTCTTTCTCTTTGCCTACGAGGATTCTACTGACATAGTCCTAATCCTATATTACTAATATGGGTAATTAGCACATAACGTCTCCACATTTCATTATTATTGTGGAATATGTCATTATCTTTCATTTTTTGACATTTTCACCCTTATTTCCACCTTTCATTTTGCAAAAAGTCTTTTTCATCCATTTTCTCAATAAAAAATTGTGAAATGACGAAAATACAATTTCCTATAAATAAAACAAAATGAAAAAGAAAAAAACTAATTGGAATTATAGTCCCAATTTTCTTCAAAAGCGCAAATGAATCTCAAGTAAATTATTAAAAGAGTAATTAGTAAATAATGTCCACATCTTTCACATTTATTGTGAAAAACGTCTATACCTTTCATTTTTTTGGCATTTTCACCATTAATTACACATTTGGTTGTGCAAATTATCATTTTATCCAATTTCTCAATAAAGAATTGTGAAATAATGAATATACCCTCATATTTAAAAAAAATATATTTTTAATTTCTAATTCTTTAATATGGGACTCGTTTGCACTTTTCAATTTTTTTTAATTTATAAATAAATCTAATTGGGACTCATTCGCACTTTTTATAAAAATAAAAAATAAAATTTCTAAATAATTTATTGGGGACTCGTTTGCACCTTTTTTTAAAAAAATTGGGACTAGGGTTACAATTAATTCATTAGATTTTTTATTTAAATATGAGAGTATATACGTCATTTCACTATTTTTTTTTATTGAGAAATTGGATGAAAATATATATAAATGATAATTTGCGCTATCAAATGTATAATTACAGGAGAAAATGCTAAAAAAAAGGTAGATGCGCCTTTTGTAATAATAGTGAAAAGCAGGGACATTATGTGTTAATTACCCTTTTAATAATTATGTGTTAATTACTCTTTTAATAATTACCCTTTTCAAAAAAGTTGGGACTATGTTGCAATTAGTTTTTTCTTTTTTCTTTATTTTATTTAAAGGGAGGGTATTTTTGTCATTTCATAATTTTTAATTGAGAAACTTGATAAAAATGACATTTTGCGCAATGAAATGTAAAAATAAGGGTGAAAATGTCAAAAAAATGAAAGGTAAGGACGTCTCCACAATAACATTGAAATGTGGAGACGTTATGTGCTAATTACCCTTACTAATATAGTCCTACATTTCCAACGAAACTCCGATCCAGATATCATAGGACTCTCGCGTCCTTCACAACTTTTAAATAGATTAGACATCAAAGTAACCAATCTTATCTAGCCACTGTTTGGTGAAGATTAAATTCAATTTTTTAGTAAATTTTGATAGAAGATGATGAAATGTATTGTTGAAACGATGTGAGTCCATAAAATGTAATTAAAATTAAATATTAATTTTGATTTAGATTATAATTTAGATTATAATTCCTATCGAATATGGCCCTAGATTGTGTTGCCTAGCTCTATAAATACAAAACATTTATTCATGTACGTATTATATTATTTCAATTCATAACTTCACGCTTGTATTTTTCCTTTCACTAACTTAAGAATCGAAAGGTGATGAGAATACATTTCGACGCTTTTGTTTCGGATCTTGAAGATCATGCTCGTGATAATTCTTAATCACGAAGCTCAAATATTCATAGTTGCAAAATTTTTATAGCATCAATAACAAATCATGTTAAAATAATGCAAGAACCAACTAATGAAAACTAAGAATTGATCAGTACACCGTAAACCAGTCGATTACCGATTCGATTCGGATTCAACAGTTAAGGGTCAATCTTCACCTTTTCAATTAGATGTCCGGCTAACTTTGTCGCTTTTTAAAACATTAATAATTAATTTTTTTTTTCCAAAGCAAAAAATTGATAATTAATTATAGATATAATAAATATTTCTATATTGGGAGTCACGATCTCAACTCTCTCTCTCACACGGCAGAATATTTTTTTCCAAAGCAAAAAATTGATAATTAATTATAGATATAATAAATATTTCTATATTGGGAGTCACGATCTCAACTCTCTCTCTCACACAGCATATTCTGCCGTCCAATTGTCCAAAGAACATTATAGTATATGAAATTGTAAAAAGTGTCCACTTTTATATAGTCAGTTGCAAAAATATTCAAAAAGTTTTTAATGTGAATTTTACTATAATATAGATCAAAATATCGTATTTAACAATTTTAAATTCCATAATGAAAATAAAATTATTTATATAATTAAAGATTGTATTGACAAATAATAATTTGACACATAACATATACTACTTTTTTAAAAAGTGTCATGTCAATTATGCATTAAATGCTCACTTCTCCCTATAAGTAGGTAAATAAAATATTTATAAAATGTCAAGAAGTACGCTTAAAATGTCAAAAACACTATGAAATGTATAAGACTCTCATGTTCAAAACGAAATTTCGTTATAAACAAATAAAGTGTCAAGATAAACATGATCCAAATGTCGATAACAGCTTTTAAAATGTAGAGAACGTCATAAAATGTCAAGAATAACAATTATTAATTACAACTTATAAAAAAAAAAATTCAAACAAAAATTACCTTCTACCAAGAATTGTGAAAAATCTAATCAACTGCAAATTTGGATGAAATAAATTTTTTTGAAATGAAATTATATGATTTTCTTATTAATTGGAAGCATATATTTAACTTTTAGTGTTAATGACTTTTCTACTTCATATTCTTTATTTTTTCCCAAAATTCTCGGTTAATACCAATAGATAAAAAACAAATGAATCATTGGGTATTAGTTAGCATTAATGTAACTTCTTAAGAAAGCTACTTGTTCTTTTCGAAATTCGTGATAAATTAAAAAAAAAATTGCTTCATTTTTAAAAATGTTGAACCCCAACCTTGATGGTCCCTACCCCCATCCCTAGAGTATTGTGGAGAAGGTAAATCGCGGGATGTGCCTCAACAGGTCAGTGTACAAGATCTGTTATACTGGTGCACACAAAGAGTCTAATTTCATACCTTATAAGAGACATGAATCAAACCTTCACACTACGGCTGCCAACTCATCAGAAATTACCTCACTCATTTCCTTTGTACCACTGATCTATGTCACGAGGGGCAAAATTGCTTCATTTTTCATTGAGCGTACAATAGACAATTGGTATCAAATTTGACTATTTTTATAAGTGTTATCAAAATTAGACACTTATCAATTGAAGGACATGAAATTGGGCATTTTTATAAATTCCCCTCATTAATTAGGAACTTGTTCCGATCTCAAATTATTTCCGGATGTTGTTGAAATTTGTGCATATGGAAGACCCCAATAGACCCGTCACTGGTTATCCTGTCAATCCCAATGGTTACTCCGCTAATCCGCCACCCGGCACTGCCTATCCCTATGCCGCCCCCAGTTCCTACACCACTTACCATAACTACCCGTACTCCCAACAAAGTTACCAACCTGACCCTGACTTGGTCCGACGCGCCACCTGTGTCCGCCGCATCTTTTCGTTTATTATAGGACTTGTTGTCATCTTTGGTACCATCGCCTTCATTGTTTGGATTGTCCTCCGCCCTCAGCTTCCTGAGTTCCGGGTCGACTCGGTTTCGTTCTCCAATTTTACTGTTACCAACGATTCTCTTGTATCATTTACCTCAGAAGCCCGGCTTACTGTGCGGAACCCGAATAAGAAAATGACAGTTGATTACGATCATATCGAGGCCATGATTTTATACAAATCACAGACCCTTTCGGATACTGCTGTTCCACCCTTTTTCCAGGAAACCAAAAATGAGACATCTTTAAAGGCAAATTTTGCTGCCGCTGGGAGTTTTGTGGATAAGTGGGTAGTGGATGGGATAAATAATGAGAGGAACAAGAATGGGAATGTGGGGTTCAACTTGAGGATGCTTTCGAGGGTTAGGCTCGAGTTGAAGGCATGGCCGACGCGAAAGAGGTTGCTGAAGGTGTTTTGCGAGGATTTGGCTGTTTCATTTCCGAGTAATGGGAGATCGGGGACATTAACCAGTGGCCTGAAGCAGTGTCGCGTTGGGATTTGAGGTGAATTATTGAATTTCCATACACTTTTTGATTAATTACTAATTGCCTTTAGTTTAATCAGGATTAATGTAAGTGATTGGCGTACTTTTGATATACAAGAAATGTGGATTTGTAGGATGATATTTGTTGGTTCACATATTGTTTTTGTTTGGGTGGTTGTTTATATACTATGTTACATTGTAATAAGATTTTGATTCATGTATATATATTCAGCGTAATCCAATGGAATAAAGAAACACGGGTTTTGTCATTGGTGCCAATTGGGAGTAAATCGAAATAGTTGATGCCTTGTTTATTAACGGACCTACAGGCATGAAGCAGAACGTGTCATTCACGAAATTAATATCAAATCCAACTAACTTTGGAATACGGCTGTTGTACCAATGTCTTTGTCCAAACGTGTGGTACACGAGAAGAAAATAGAGAGAAGTGAATATATTATGTTTTATATGTGCTGATGCACTTTTACATGTAAACTTATAGAGGAGTATTATCTATAGATATTTAACGGTGTGAAAGTTATATGAACAATAGTTCCTATTGATCCCTTGTCGATACTTGATATATAATCTCATTTTTCATCTTATAGAGACAGTGTCCATTAACAACTTAACACTCAATAGCATAAATTGTTGCACAGCTAATAACTATTGTGCGTAACTTGTCTTTTAAACTTATTGGCTAGGATGCACAACACCCTCCTACCACAGACGAGTTGTTCGATACGACACTGATAAGTGTCGAAAATGCTAGGTAGAGTGTCCAAATTATTTTTATTATTTGTATGGTTGGACACGATGCCAATATGACGGGATATTCATTGTGGACACATATTCGGCATGTAGGAATTAACCTAAACACATTCTGATGTCATTCCTACAAAATAAATTCTGTGGTTCACATGTTTTAACATACTCGACTCAAATATGTTTCTATTTCCCTTCTCCCTTAGGCAAGATATCTTACGATAACTTTCCCTCCATCATTGGTTCCTAGACATCTGAACTACTTCTCATATGCTTCCACATGGAACTCCCATATCACCCCTCTTGGCTTCACAGTTAGTTAATCTATGCTTTTTTACAAATGTGTCATTTCATATGTAGGTAAATTTTTAATTATTGAAAACGAACCTTCTCACTCCACCACCAAGTTTCATTATTAGGTGTTTGTATACCTTTAAACTATCCTAATACTGCTTTGACATGTTTCTAACGCCACCTCATTTGACATTATACCATTATCTCTATCATATTTTCATTCAAATTGAAAATTCACTTGTCTTTATTTATTTATTTATTTTTTTCACATTGTATATTTCGCTATCTAAAAAACTCTACTAATCTGTCCATATCCTATTTTTGTTCCTTCAAATTCTATTTTAAAATTCACTTGTTCTTCTCCTTACATGTTCCACTACCATCCTTCAAAAGTGTAGTATCATGTGATAAAATTTAAAGAGTATATGAAGCTAAGGTCTTCTGTATTGTCCATCGGTCACTTTTCTTTTAGTTCACTCCTTTTCCTAAGTTTATTGTTATGTTTTATAATATCCCAAAATAATGAGGAACAAGGATTATTTAGTTATTGCTATGAAGAGATTATGTAGAGTGAGTTTGTTCTGTTTGGGCTGTATTTTATGATTAATTAATTTTACTGCAAATTGTTAGTTGAGTATTTATCAATTGTGTTTACTATGATGTCAACTGATATCAAGTTCAATTAATGATATTTTCAGATTGTTTACATGGTTCCTGGCCATAACCTGAACCTCTTGACACTCATTCGCACACGACCCTAACCTCCAGGAATTATGTTGTGATCTGAATAAATCATGAAGTCTTTGGTTATTGTTTTTTAAGATGGCTGCATATTGAAAGGTGGTTTCCTTATTGATAAATAACTTGCCTTTTATTCCCTATATGCATGGCGACATATAATGTCATAAGTTCACTTACTACAGCCCTGCATGTCCTGAAAGGCCATTACAATTATTCTACTACAGGGATTTTTTTCTAACCGTATAGAGTAGAAGGATTTTCAAGATGATTGACTTTTATGACAATTTAATGGAAATGTGACTATCTAGCTGAGTTTTGAAATTAGCTACATCATTTTTCTCAATTTTTTTTTGGATTTTAAAGCTCTCAATTAATGTGATGCTTTGTGAAGAGAAACATTGAGAAAAAAAGGCAGGTGCATTTCCAAATACTTTTTTGGATTGATTGTGACATGTATTTTGCAATAAACAGAAATCCTGTTAGGTTTCCTTATTAGTGAGTCCTTAAGAACCATTCATGTATTGGTCGCTTACTGCTTGTATTACTTAAATGCATATTTTAGGTTCTCTGAATTTCTAATGGATTCTGAATTGGCAATTGTTATCAATTCTTGTTTTCACTCGACGGTGAAGTTTTCTGTTCTCTTGTTTACAGGTATATTTGATACGTGTAGATTGATTTTCCTTAAGATTTTTTTCCATCCCAATCAGCATAACCCACTAAACTTTCTGATACTTCTTGCAACAAAAGATCATAGGTAGTAAGAGTTAAGAAAAAATGCAAGCTATTGTTCATGCTGATGTGCCCAAATTGCAGTTGAGAATTTTTCCCCCCTGTATGTTTGTTTATGTTTAGATAAAATTATTTTGGAGTACTATGATCTTAGTGATCCTTTTTTACTTCAATTCCCCAAATATTTCAATCTGCTACAGGCTAGCAACTAGTACTTATGCAGGGTTCATACTCTTCTTGAATTTCTTGCAAGTTTGCAAGTTTGAGTTGAATTTTTTATGATGGTTATATACTGTGGATATAATGTGTTATGTAAGGTAAAACTCAACTTTACCGTATCCCGTACTTATATTGGGATCAGCCGTATGGATCCTTTTTCACCTTGCCGTATCATGGGGGGTCTCTAAATTTACACTCTTAAGTGCATGTTTGGTTACTTGACACGGAAGGAAAGTACAGCAGACAATATTTTACCTTCTTTAATACGATTTTCCTCTAGATTTACCATTTATATGATAAACATAACTTTACTAAATAGTAAGACACAAGAATTCTCGGGTCTTTCGTATTTTGATTTCTTAGAAGCATAGTTCTGTTGATAGTTAAAGATTGGACTTTAGTCTTGCCACGTGATTGACTGTACATATGGAACATTTAGTGCTGAAAGTAGTTAAGTTTCATAAAGATTTGCAATATTTTGCCTGTTTCTCTGTGGGAAAGAAAAGAAAAGGACGGCGTAATACCGAGTGTTGTCTTGTGAGATGAAATTATTAATTTGGTTAATGTATTGGTGGATACACAGACGTTATTACTTGTTAGTAGCTTGTCATCTTAGAAAAAACTTGCCATTTGCAACAGAAGTCATTGCTCTAATGATATTATTTTTCTTTGGGTATATTTTATTCACATTCTTTTTCTGCTGTTCACCTGATTCTGAGTGATGAATTTGTCGGAAAATCATCAGTTCAAATATTCCGTGTGACCAAATAACTTTGTTTTAAAAATGAACTCAGTTCCCTTTCATTTCATCCATTTATTTTTCTTCTAGTTTTTGTTTACATTGTAGTTTGTACTTCCTAGTTCACTCTGTTCTTTTCTTTTCCTTTTTTGTTTTGAGTACATGTTTATGAGCTCACTCATCTTGAGAGCTCAGAAATAGTATTGGAAAATTTACCTAGAGTACATGTTTAAGTGAAAATTTGTGATTGGAATCATTGTCTTAATATTTGCCTTCAAATCCAAGGGAAATTTTGGATTTTCATGTTTATTTCCGCTTACAATGTCTGTTGACTCGAATTTCAACAAACAACTTGTCATGGCGCTGAGGTTCCATCAACAACCACAACCAAGGGCGGAGACGGGAGGGGGGCCTGGTCTATAGCCTAGGGCAATCCAACCCATATTTAAAATGAATCGTAAAAAAAATTGAAAAAAAATTATGCTCAAATTCAGTCCAAAAATTCATTTTAGCCTAGCCGACTTCAACCCAAGTTTAATTCAGTTGGTTCAAATTTAGTTAAAGACTCCCCAATAATTACATATCCATTTCTTTCACATTCATGCGATACAAATAACTCGTCAACAAATTAGTTATTTTATTTCATGCATTTTTGACTGGGTTTAAAAAGTTCACGTACAATTAAATAAGTAATTTTATAATAATATTCTTTTATTGATTAAAGATAAAATAATTTACTTATTTAACAATAAGAGATGCTACAAGTTTGGCTAAGCTTAAAAATAATCAAAATTTTTGTTTCTATTCATGTTATTATATACCTATTCATATACTTACGTCTAAAAACTTGTTTTGACCATGAATTAGATACTATTATTAAATTAAGTAATTTGCTATATATTTAATTTTGTCAGTGAAAAGAATATTCATTAAAAACTTAATTATCTGTAAATTAATTTGATTACAAGTATATTATTGAAGTGAACCAAACATGAAAAATCAATTTTCTTTGGACCCTTAATATTCCTGATTAGGGTTTACTTCATTTCAGATTGTATTATAATATGTTGGTATAAAAGAGATTGATGCTTGCATCAAAATGTACGTTGAGAGCAGTGACAATAAATCATGTATTTTTATTGTGTATTTTCGCCAAAATTTTCAATGAATTATGCTAAGTGTACATTTCATGGATGATATCTTGTCTTGTATTGTGTGATTTAAGAAGTGTTGGACGGGAAAGTGTGTTTATATTAAATTGTCAAATCATGTGTCAACACTTGACATAATGTCAAAAATGATGTAAACAAGATATACATGTAGCGCGATTGATTTTCAATTGTTTGGAATGACGGGTTGTTAAAGTGTTTTGGGACTTGTATCTAATAAGATTACTCGTTAGTTCTTTTATTTTTTATACAAATAACTCGTCAACAAATTAGTTATTTTATTTCATGCATTTTTGACTGGGTTTAAAAAGTTCACGTACAATTAAATAAGTAATTTTATAATAATATTCTTTTATTGATTAAAGATAAAATAATTTACTTCTTTAACAAAAAGAGATGCTACAAGTTTGGCTAAGCTTAAAAATAATCAAATTTTTGTTTCTATTCATGTTATTATATATGACCTATTCATATACTTGCGTCTAAAAACTTGTTTTGACCATGAATTAGATACTATTATTAAAATAAGTAATTTGCTATATATTTAATTTTGTCAGTGAAAAGAATATTCATTAAAAACTTAATTATCTGTAAATTAATTTGATTACAAGTATATTATTGAAACCAAACATGAAAAATCAATTTTCTTTGGACCCTTAATATCCTGATTAGGGGTTACTTCATTTCAGATTGTATTATAATATGTTGGTATAAAAGAGATTGATGCTTGCATCAAAATGTACGTTGAGAGCAGTGACAATAAATCATGTATTTTTATTGTGTATTTTGGCCAAAATTTTCAATGAATTATGCTAAGTGTACATTTCATGGATGATATCTTGTCTTGTATTGTGTGATTTAAAAAGTGTTGGACGGGAAAGTGTGTTTATATTAAATTGTCAAATCATGTGTCAACACTTGACACAATGTCAAAAATGATGTAAACAAGATATACATGTAGCGCGATTGATTTTCAATTGTTTGGAATGACGGGTTGTTAAAGTGTTTTGGGACTTGTATCTAATAAGATTACTCGTTAGTTCTTTTATTTTTTATTTTTGGGTAGATATCATTTGCTCATGCCTATTATGCTTTTACCATTTATATTTTCTAGGGAGAGCGTCGATTTCCCATTTGACACTGAAAGCTTCCAAAATCTAGTATGACACCTTATGGTTAATATCTAGATTCTAGCTATCTTGAGTATCCGACCAATTGTGTCATGAATTTCACGAGCCTAACATTCTAAGCTGAATCTCGTGTGGCGTAGAGCATTTTTGATGTCGTGAGGTCATTTAAAATTTTTAAAAATTTCATCTACCCTAATGTCTTTTTTTAGCTCCGCCCCTAATGATCACCACCGATGGCCCTATCACCATCCTCCATGAAGTTGCATAATTTAAGTGGAACCTCTCAGTGGGATTAGTCATTTGACTCATTTCTTATCATATTGTCACCTAACACTATTTTAATCAATGGCAATTTAAATAGATAATTGTTACATCGAGTGAAAATAATAAAAATATAGTTTTGAAAGAAAAAGATCAACATGCACACATCAGATTCCTTGGTCTAGACTCATGGCATTTTCATTACGATAGATTTAATATGACTAAGAAGATTAAACAAAATTGACAACCGGCAATGCTTGTATTATATATTAATTGGTTAATCTTTTGCTTTCAATTTCTTTATTAAATGGACAGAATTAATTAAGCTTTCCTAACCTTCAAATTGCATAATTTAAAAATGACGTTAAAAGAGTTGACCGTCTTCCTGTATTGTGATCTACTTCTCTTTCTTCAATAAAATTTTGGGTAATTGATGAAAAATCCTCTAATTTTTACTGTTTTGCACAATATCCATAACCTTCCATTTTGACGGAATACACCAAAATTAACCAAACATACGGAATACTATATTTTCGACCATAACGAATTTCCCATCCTCTTTAAATAAACAAAAAGAAAAGAAGAAAAAAAGAAAGAATTAATTAATTACAATCCTATTCTTAAAATTTTTAAAAAGTGCATACGAATCTCAATTAAAACAAGGATTTGTTGAGAAAATGACCGAAAATTGTGTATTCCAAAATTTTTGATTAATCTGGTGATATTACACCAACATGAAAAGTTAGGTTGAGCAGTAAAAGTTGGAGGAATATTTTTACCATTTCAATGCACAATGTCCACCTCCTGCATCGGAGCTTCATAGTTCATACTCGCACTAAATTGGCACAATGCACCTCTATTATTTTCATGTTTCATGGTTTGTGTCAGTCAACTCTATCCTTTCATTGTAACGCAATACACACTAAAAACAAGTAAACAACCAACCGTTGATTCGCGCGGAACATGGAAATGATAGAAATATTTTGTGCCGATTATCCTATCCAAATTTAGGAGTGTCCCAAAGTAATCAGGAAAAAGAAAAGGAGGGGGTCGAACTTGACCTTAGTATAATTTTAATTTTAGTTTCTTTTTTATTACTATAGTTCAATTCAATTTTAATACGTGCATAACACAACAATGTAGTTTGAGTCATTAATTTCCTGCACGAAACTGATTCAATTAATGGAAGGGCTATGATGGTAGGTTAGGTACTCTTGATCCAATCATATATAAATCTTTGCATGCATGGGACCCCATAATACTTCTCCAAAATCTTTAGCCGTTGTGTAGAAAAATGTCATAAAAAGACACTAAACGAAAATATTATTATCGTGTATTCCTGTTTGGTTCGCTCAACTTAACAATACAGAACAAAAATAAAGAATTCTTTAAAAAAAAAAAAAAGATTTTAACGGTTTTCGTGCTCTGTACTATTTAATACATTAAGGTCGGATGACTATAAAATGCTAAAAGTCTTGGCAAAATATAAGAGTACCGCTAATTAGCACAATTTCATGTGGCAATTAGATATCATTAAATGATATATGCATTTAAATGCAAAGTCAAACCAATTATATTGCACCTTTCAAGCGTGAACGTAGTGCTAAATAACATTGTTCAAGACATAACCTTCTAATGAAATTCACTATAAATGAGATTATAGACTAGAGAAATTTGTAGACACAAAATTGAACCATTTTTCTCACCCAGGCCTTGTTCCCTAACCAAAACATGAAGGAAGATTGCTGCCGACACGACAATGGGAAGAAGAAGCTCTATATTTGCCTCTTGATCGCCATATCCAGCTTCATATTTACTGTCTCCTTCACCGTCCTCCTTGTATGGCTCATCCTCCGCCCTACAAAGCCTAATTTCATCCTCCAAGGCGCCACCGTTAATGCCTTCAGCCTCTCCGCCTCCAACCTTTTTACTTCCAATCTCCAAATCACCCTCTCCTCCCGCAACCCTAATGGCAGAATCGGCATATACTACGATAAACTTGAAGTATCTGCCTCGTACCGCGGCCAACAAATTACCCTCACCACAATGCTTTCTTCTACTTAACAGGGACACAAAGAAATGGCAGTTTGGTCGCCAGCTTTGTACGGGAATGCAGTGCCAATGGCGCCGTACCTTGCTGTTTCTTTGAACCAAGAGCAAATGATTGGAGCAGTGTTGATTAACTTTAAGGTGGGTATAAAAGTACGATGGAGAGTTGGAAAATTTGTATCTGGGACGTATCATTTGTATGTGAACTGTCCAGCTTATATAAATTCTGGTAATAGAAACAGTAGCATTTCTATTGGAAATGCTCTTCAGTTTATGAACTGCCATGTTGATGTATGATATGTTTGAGCTGGCTAATGGCTAGCTCTTATTGTTGGTTTATTTTAATTTTTTACTTCTGTTCATTTTATTTGATCTTGAAGTCCTTTTGGGTTTGTTCTGAAGTAGTATTATGCATTTTAATTTATGTATCATGTACACACTAGTATTATATGAGAAGAAGTTTCAACGAGTACTCTCTCCAGATTAATTTTTTAGGTGCAACATTTATTTCATTTTTTTACAGTTTCTTGACATATGTGTACAACAGTAAATATTGTTTTCCACACCCCACTTGATTGGAGAGGTTGGATTTGTTTTATCTTCAAACAATCGACTCATGCACTATTTTAAAACGTAAATCCTCATATATTGCAAAAGAGATTAGATTTATTTATTTAATTTAATGTTAGTCGTCTTCTTTATATATGAATGAAATTGCTAGGGTTTTGCATAAGGTGAATGGACATTAAACACAAAATTTATGTAACTTCAATTAAAAGGTAAAAGGCACCCTTCCGTAGTACCTAGGAAAGCACAATAGTTAACCGATGTTCAAAAGTGTGTTGACTATGATTTAATATAGCTTCATTTGTTTTGATTATAACAAACAAGATACTTATGGTTCTAACAAGTTTTGTTTCTTGAGTTTTTCATGTATAAATCTTCTTAATCATTCAAAAGCTCAAATCGTCATCCATTGAAGAACAAACAATCAAAAGACTCGAAGAAAAATAAGAACTTTGAAGATTAGAGTTTAGAAATTGTTTTATATGTAAATGTATTAACTTATCGATTTTTAGCAAGTGCATAAAGCTCAAAACTCAAACTATTTTTCATAATTCATCACTTTCATAAAAATAATTAAACATTTTGATATAAAAATTAAATTTTAAAATCTATATACTTCGGTCGACCGAAGTATTAATTGGTCGACCGATCTGCTCGACTGAAGTGTTTGCCGAAACTCCAACGGTTTGAATTTTATAACGGCTATATTCACACTCTGGTCGACCAAAATTGATCAACCGAAACTTCCTAATTTTCAATCTTTTGATCTAAAAATTACCATATCTTTTGCATTCAATTTGAATAACCTACAAGAGCAATTAAGAGAGTATATTTATTGAAAATCATTGAGCTTACTTGATTATATATTCTATTTCATTTATTACAAAGAATCTCCTGATTNTAATTTTCAATCTTTTGATCTAAAAATTACCATATCTTTTGCATTCAATTTGAATAACCTACAAGAGCAATTAAGAGAGTATATTTATTGAAAATCATTGAGCTTACTTGATTATACATTCTATTTCATTTATTGCAAAAGAATCTCTTGATTGACAAATCTAGTTTCATCTATTTCATCAATTATTCTATTTTGCAAGAAAACATCTCAATCTCATCTCAAATCTAGATAAAAGTTTTTTTTGCCAACACTTACATTGAAGTATAAATCTATCTTCATACTTAACTCGTATTATTTGTTAAGAGAGATCATTGATTGAAATTTTGATACAAGCATACTATTTATTTCATTACCCATCATTCATCAATGTTTACAACAAAAACACTTGATCTTTAGTATTTGCTATCTATTGAAGTGTTATCTCAACTCTTTAAATACTTGACTTGATTATATCATTTATTAAAAGAGTTCTTTCAATTGTAAAATTATCACTTTGGTGGTTTTGAGAGCCTTGTGTCGATTGTTGTTAATGATATGTGCTCCTTATTGTAAGTCACCTAAGGATAAATGCTCCTTGTTGTAAGTCACCTAAGGATAAGTGCTTCTTGTTGTAAGTCACTTAAGGATTGATACTCATTATTTGTAAGTTACTATTATAGTGCATTTGACATTGCTCATGATGGAGAGTTTGGTAACGTGGACGTAGAACACTTTGTGTATCAAATTCCATTAAATTCACTTGTTATCTTTACACTATTACACCTTACTTTGAATTGCTATTTATATTGTGCTATATCCATACTTGAATTAAATTATCGAATTTTCATATTTATTTTTTGTATTATATCTTGTGTATTAAATAAGTTTGAGACTAATTATCGAAAAAATTTCAAAAATCAATTCATCACCTCTTGGTTAGTTATTATTGGGTTATCAAAGTGAAATTGCCAAAATCGAGAACTCAATCATGCGTTTAGTAAACAGTTGAGATTGGGGTACGATATCTTTTTCTTAAGAAAGGGAAATGGAACCGTATTATTTTCTTCCCTTTTTTTGTTCGAGAGACTCAACTAAGCCATTAATCCCGTGCTTTACCACACAAAGCACTTTTGCCGATTCAAGACAGTTCCATCACGAAACTATCTTACCTCATTGCCCTTCATATGCATGGTGCAATTAATTTCAAAATGCTAACTATGCTGCGTCAATGCGTTCTTCATGACTAAGACATTAATGTGTAAAGCTAAAGGAAGACAGGGTTCAACACCACGATAATTCTCCTCTTAATGTGTTTTAGAATTACAAAATTAGTTCAAACTTCAAACTTCTTGGAAGAAACTATTGTTACGTCTTGCCACCTAAACTCTAGATGAAGCCTACAAGACATTCCATATGGAGTTTAATAAAGGACAAAGCCTCATGGCTCACAACCAACGTCATCAATGATTGACCAAAGTTAGGGGGCGCTAGAATAAATCCCATCATCAAGCAAAAGTTCTATTGGTCGAATCTCTTTACCGAAGTGAAGTGGTATAGTGAAGAGCTACCAAATGTGGCTTTTATCATGAGAAGAATGTCAAATCATGTCAATCTATTAACAAGACTTGTAGAATTAACCATAGAGTGGCTCTCCTTTTCAGAATGTATTAAATACAGCGTGGCCCAAGTTGGTTATAGAACCTTTTCGATGGGATGTTCTAGCCGTTCAAATGAATCCACATGCCTCTTCATCCAACGACCATGACTTCATTTGTAACACTATAAGTACTATCTCATATATTATTTTAAGGCTAATGCAATTCTACACACTTGAAGCTATATTTCATCTTCTCTCTTGCTATATCACTATTAGATTCGTTAGGTTGAATGTTTAGCCTTAGATTCAATTGTTATCAATTGTTCTTATTTATATAATCTTGTTCATATATGTCGCCGGCATCCGAACATTCTTGTTTCGCGTCGTAGAGTATTTCCCATGCCCAAACCAAACGCCCCCATCGACTAACAACCCAGTCCAAGCGTGTTGGAATTATTTTGCGTGGACGCGAGTGAGTCCAATATCTATTGTCCACATGTGCATGCAAAAAACGAGGTCAACAATTGGCATCTTCCCATTTCTTTAATTTCCTTTTTCATAGTACACATCGACATTTACACCGATCCCTTTTTTTCTCAGCCCACTTAAACAATGTAGAACAATTTCCATGATACTAATGATCTTAAGATGTGAAGAGATATGAGGGGTCTGTAGAAGTTATTTTTGAATTTTTCTTTAAGTTCCTTGTCAATAAAAGAAAAAAAACTTTTAAAAAAAAGTTGGCTAAAGCTAACTTAGGAAGCTCTTCTACAGAAAGCAGACACCCTGCCAAATCGGTCCTAAATGTCCTTAGTTCGTGTGGCTTGGAAAGGCTTATTCTCTTATGGGAAAAGGCATATAAATGCTAACCTATAAAAACAAAGTGGGAGCCAGGAAGATAAAGGAGGGTGGGACGATATGTCTTCAATGTGTGTTCTCATAACAATGTAAAAGGTTGATTCTTGAGGACTAATCATTGTAACTTGAGTGAATCTTAATATACATGTCTCGTTGCTTGGAGTATAAAACGCTTAGCAGTAGAAAGAAATTAAAAATATAATTTGTCGGTAGTATGACTCATTATTATCTATGGAACATATCTGTACAACATAGTGTTTAATACTTCAAGAACAAGTGTTATTGGCATCATCATCTTAATATTAGCCTTCAATCAAAGGGAAAATTTGGATTTGCATGTTTGTTTCTGCTCACAATGTCTGTCCATCAGCATCCACCACCCCACAGGTGGCCCCACCACCCCGTCCTCCATGAAGTTGCATAATTTAAGTAGTCCCCAGTGGTATTGGTCATTTCTTATCATATTATCACCTAAAACTATTTCAATCAATTGCAATTTAAATAAATATTGTTCCATCGAGTGAAAATGATAGAAATATAGTTTTCAAAGAAAAAGACAAATATGCATATATTAGATTCCTTATGCTTGACTTAAACGATTTTCATTACGATATTATATATATTAATTGGTTAATCTTTTGCTTTCAGTTTCTTTATTAAAATGGATATAGCAATTAATTAAGGTTTCCTAACTTTCAAATTGCATTATTCTTAAAAATGACATTAAAGAGTTGACTGTCTTTATACATTGAGATCTACTTCTCTTTCTTCAATAAACTTGTTTTCATCATTTCAATGCACAAATATTATGGCACCTTGCACTAGGTCCACTTGTTACATCAAAGCTTCATAGTTCATACTCAGACACTGAACCTTGAACCATTTTTCTAACCCAAAAGCTCTCAACCCTTACAAGGCCTTGTTCCCTAACCAGAAAATGAAGGAAGATTGCGGCCAACACGGCGATGGGAAGAAGAAGCTCTATATTCGCCTCTTGATCGCCATATCCGGCTTCATATTCATCGTCCTCTTCATCATCCTCCTTGTATGGCTCATCCTCCGCCATACAAATCCTCATTTCATCCTCCAAGATGCCACCGTCTATGCCTTCAACCTCTCCGCCCCCAACCTCCTTACTTCCAATCTCCAAATCACACTCTCCTCTCGCAACCCTAATGGCAGAATCGGCATATACTACGATAAACTTGACATATATGCCTCATACCATGGCCAACAAATCACCCTCCACACATTGCTCCCTTCCAGTTACCAGGGACACAAAGATATTACAGTTTGGTCGCCAATTCTGTTCGGGAGTGCAGTGCCAGTGGCGCCGTACCTTGCTGTTTCTTTGAACCAGGATCAAACGGTCGGAACAGTGTTGATTAACTTTAAGGTGAATGGAAGAATACGATGGAGAGTTGGAACATTCGTGTCTCAGAAGTATCATTTGTATGTGAATTGTCCGGCTTATATAAATTTTGGTAATAAAAACAGTGGCATTGCTGTTGGAAATGCTGTCAAGTATCGGTTAATTATGAGCTGCCATGTTGATGTCTGATGTTTCAGCTCGCTAATGGATAGCTCTTGTTGTTGGTCTATTTTCCATTTTTATTTTTTGACCTTTTGTTCATTTTATTTGATCTTGATCCTTTTGGGTTTGTTCTGAAGCTGTATTATACATTTTAATTTATGTAGCATGTATCATATAGAAAAAGAAGTTTCAACAAGTACTCTCTCTCTCTAGATTAATTTTTTAGGTGCAATATTTATTTTATTTTCAACAGTTTCTTGACATGTGTACGACAGTGAATATTGTTTTCCACAACCCCACATGACTGGAGGTTGGATTTATTTTATCTCTGTACACTCGACTCATGCACAATTTTAAAACGTAAATCCTCATAGTTAAAGAGATAAAATTTATTTATTTAAGCTTAGCCCTTGTTTGATCCATATTATTTTCAAAATATATTTTTCTCTTTCTTCTTTTCAATTACACACTTTTTAATAAAATAATATTACAATATTGTGGTGAATGTCAATTAAACATAAGGTTGATGGGGCAAGAAAAATTTGGGGTAACTTCAATTAGAAGGGAAAAGGTAATTACCTTGAAAATCGCAATCTAAACCAATGCCCAAAAGTGAAATGGTCAAAACTGATAACCAAGTCACGCGTTTGGTAATCAGTTGAGATCGGGGTATGGCCTCTTTTCCTAAAAAAGGGAAATGGAACTGAATTATTTTCTTCCTTTTTCATTCAAGAGACCCCAACTAAGGCAATCCGCTTTGCCACCCAAAGCGCTTTCATCAATTCAAGATAATTTCATCACGAAACTCTCTCCCCTCATT
>CAIGRP010095090.1:0-12779 GCA_903798385.1 Fraxinus cuspidata | reverse complement strand
ATGGAGGGCTTTGTGATGGCATCAACATCTGGGGGTTTTGGTGGCCGGAAGTTGCCGGACGGGAATGTGGTGGGAGAGGGAGGAAAATGGAGTTTTTTTTTTTATTTTTAATATTTTCATAAATTTTGGACTCATTTTCATTTTTTAAAAAGTTTTGGAGTAAAATTACAATTTATTCTTTATTTTTCTTTTCTTTTTTTTGTTTTAAGGGTATATTGGTCATTTTACGTTAAAAATAGGTGAAAATGACGTTTTCCGCAATGAAACGTTGAAATGTGGGTGCAAATGCAAAAAAATTGAAATGTATGAACGTTTTGCACACTGCATGTCAAACGTATGGACGTTTTGTACGATTAAGCCTTTTTACAAATTGCCTTACAAAAGCCAAAGTTTCCAAACATGAATTGAACATTATTAGTGCATCTTCAATGGGACGAGGAATTGCATCACAATGTATGTTACACCATTTCATAATGAATAATGTTATTTAGAACCATTAGTATCTAATAAGTACCATCACTTTTGACATTAAATTACAAATTCAATTAATTACAAGAATTTATGGTCTATTTAATATAATTTATTATATTAAATTATATAACACTTATTGGTGGGTCTAAAAATTATTATAGAATGACTTGGTTAAATAATTGCACCTGGTTAACTTTGTCTAGAAAGCAAAGAAAACTATGCATGACATAAACCTTAATCAATATGCATCATCATAACTTCAAGATATTCATTTGTTAAGTTGTTGCATCATCACAACTTCAAGATATTCATTTGTTAAGTTGTTCCAAATCGGCAAATTGGACAAGAGCTTGTTTGTTAGAGATTTTTTAAAACACTATTGAGATGAAACTATGTCTAAAAATGAAAAACGAACATTCTTCTAGCTAAAAGACACCGTTTCTGTATAATTAAGATTAAGAAAGTAGGTTCAAAAATTTACTACATGGACAAAAAATTATGTGGAAAGTCAGCATCAATTTGCTTTATCACATTCCAATGCTTATCTGCCATTTTCTATATTTTAAACGTTTTCTGCATTTCATATTTAACACTTGTTGGTTTAGCAGGTGGTTGCAGAAAAAAAAAAACGGATAATTCTTGTTGTACATAATTTATGTACATATAGGTTATATAATGTGATGTAGTAATCATCCAATAGTTGATGTGAAAGTGTGAGATTTGAATTAAAGGTTGGATATGTGCCACATGTAATTATGTGAACCATTATGTGAAAATTTATGTACCCCTAGCAAAGTCCAAAAAAATATTAGAACGGCTTTGACTTGGTTACATAATTGCACTCGAGGCGATCTGGTAGTACAGGGCCCGTGTGGCCCTGTCAAAATCCTGAAAAAAAAATATTATAGATTGCACTAATGCTACTCAAATAGGGGCTAACATGGATTGAAACAAATGAATAATGTCCCTTGAATAACCTCAGAGATTAGAATAGAACGACAAGACAATGTGACCGATAATAATTGGTATAGTATTTTTCTTTTTTTTTAAATGCTCAATCATGTGTTGACACGTATTCTCTTTGGTTTTAAACCTGTTTGTGTAGCACAATTGTGAAACAAGGATATCTGTCAGTAGCCCTGTTTGAGTAGTATCTCTCTTATAGAATTGTTTGACTTTGTTACATAGCTCGTCTTGGTCTTTCGTACTTTTAAATTTTTTTTTCATATTCATTTTTAATTACACATTTATACAATATTTTTAAAAAAAATTCTTACTATCTAATCATACATTCTTTAAAAACCCACTATTTAAAAAAATATATTTTTCCAAAAAAAAATGCCACCAGAAAAGGTCATAATTGCACCTAGAGCTGTTGATAAAATTGTCGAGCTAGGGAAGAAAATTATGTTTAAAAGCATATTCAGAGATTTTTTATTTTTAAAGCGGATCTTTAAATTTAAAGGAAAAGATCTATGCACTTCAATAAATTCTTTATTTTTAACCCTTTATTTTACTTTTTCCAAAAAGAAATATTATTTTTCTCATTTTTAATTAATATATGTATTTTTTTAACCGTCAGATGATCAATAAGTTCAAATATAATTCGAGTAATTCAAGAAATGAGACATTTAAATGTTTGCAATTTATCAAATGCAATTGAAATTGTGTTTGGCTCTAACACTATCCTCATGGACGATCAAGATTTCAAGCCATTCATATCAATTTTGCATGTATGGAAACAAAGTTAAAGCATGATTTTGTTGCTTGACAGCAAAATTGTTCAAACCGAGTCAATTTATAATTTCAAAGTGTTCTACATGTGCAATTTCGCCCGGCCTCCATGATTTTTTATTAAATTCTAATTAATTAATTTTTTTCTTATCAACTATCTATTTTTCAATAAAATAATATTACTTGTAAATTCAAAAAAAAATCTTTCATTTTAAACTATACATTCTTCGTAAAGTTATTAATAATGGAGCCAAAAGGACACTTCATAAAAACAATATCAATAATGTTGGTTGTACATGGCCATTGTACTGCCAGGGCACCACTTAGCCCCCCCTATGGGTGGGGTGTAGTACAAGGGCCCATGTGGGCCCTTATGGCTCTGTACAACCATTTGTCCTTGAAATTAGGACTTTGCTATTTGTATCCGAGCGTTTACACGCTCGGTTACCCGCCCCTCACAAGGTACAGGGGGGCAAAAGGCGTGGCCCCCCTCTACCTTGTGAGGGGAGTGTAAACTCTCGTATACAAATAGAATAATCCTTGAAATTATCGAGGAAAAAGATAATGTGGTTCGGCCGGCTCAATTATTAATCTTGTATTGATCTGACATTTGCAATAATTATTAATGGAGAATGTGCGGTTGATATTATCAAGAAAAAAGATAATGTATTTTGGAATAATAGATTGATATAGAATGTGTGATTGGAAAAGAAATAAAAATTATTAATATGATAAAAAATATTATTTTATAAAAGAATATGTGGTTAAAAATGAGTAGAAGAATGAGAATGAAAATTTTAATGGGACTCAAACATTGTTATATATTCTTCGTGAAGTTATTAATGATGTTGGTTGTGCCAAACATGGCTACCACTTGTTATTGATATTATCTAGGAAAACGATAATGTGGTTCGGCCAAGTAACAAGGCTCAATAATTTATTTTTTTGTCATTTAGCTCTCGTTTGAACTTCATTTTATCCCAAATGTATTTTTCTTTATCCTTTTTTCATTACACATTTATCAATAAAATAATATCAAACGTAAATTCAAAAATGTTCATTTCTTTTAACCATACATTCTTAAAAAAGACATTATTTTTAAATATATTTTTCTTCTCAAAATTTGATTTGAATGGAGCTGGAACAAGGGCTATGAGGCCTCTAGCTAGTCACTTTCGTGGAAGGAAACTATTTTACGATTTCCCATGGTTGGGCCGGTGATTCAAGAAAGGAAAAAATATTATAAAATGACTTGGTTACACAAATAAAAAGACTTGGTTTCACATATAAATGAAACCCATGTTGAATCAATATTCCCATCTTCACACCATGTAGCATAGTAAAGCTGCAATACATGCAGAGGTGATTTTGTTATAAGAAATCAATCGAAGAAGAGATGACGGACGCTACGGTGAGATTTATACTAGACAACCTAAAGGAGTTGATTGCTTCCGCCAGTAAGCAGATTTCTGAAGTGAATGATAAAGTGAAATCTCTGAGTAATGATCTGGAATTTTTCAAAGGCTTCCTCCAGGATGCCACCAAAAAGCCGATCGACGACGCTACCATGAAAGCATTGGTGAAACAAGTAAGAAACGCAGTATACGAAGCAGAAGATATTGTGGATGAGTATGTTATTGAGGCAGCTCAGTACAAATCCAGTAGTAGGTTTAAAAAAATAAAGCATCCATTGGATCATCCCACAAAGCTTTTAAATCTGGCGCAAAAGATTGAGCCCATGAAGTCGATGGTGAAAGAATTATATGAGAAGAAGAAGTTTGGTGACGGGGCAAGGCAAGATCGGGAAGGATCTAACACTGGCAAAAAAATCAAGGTAAAATACATACTCATTCACTCTTGTTAGTGTCTATTACTAGATTAGCTTTATTGAATTTGATGGTTTAGTACTAACACTTAAATTCGTAGTTACTGGAATCTCTCTTTCTTATTCGTTTTTTGTCCACGCGTTTTTCTCAATAAATCCATGTCTAAATCCCAGACATACAAACCCCAGATAGACGATGATTACTGCTATTGCATGATTCAATTCTTTAAAGATTTAACGACTTTGTTTAGCTTTTACTGTAAAAGTATTTTTGAATATTGATCTCCGAAATTACTGTTTTGGGACTTTGCTAACAATAGTTTACATCAAGGACCTTTTTAGGCCATCTTGTTAATCACCTGATTAAAAAAAAAAAAAGCATCCAGGTGCAGGTCGCAGCTTTGAAAAAAAAAAATTTATCTTCTTCTCCTCTATCTTTTAAATTTTGTTGACGCGTTACTTATAGATAACGGTAAAAAACCAAAATATTCACCGAAGGTCTAATTACTAAAATATATACTCATATTTGCTATTCATCTTGTTTCAATATAGCCTTGAGTTTTTAACATCTATTTCATGTAAAATTGGCAAATCATTTCTGATATTACTATACTATAGGCTCCCATAGTAGAGGAAGACCATGTGGTGGGCTTTGATGAAGATGCAAAAGAAGTTATCAATCTTCTTACTAGACAATATGAAGAACTAGGAGTTGTATCAATAGTTGGTATGCCTGGTCTTGGTAAGACAACATTAGCTAAAATGATATTTCGTGATCCTAAAATAGAATTCGAATTCTACAATCGTGTATGGGTTTATGTTTCACAAGATTGTAATAGAAAGGAAGTTTTCCTTGCAATTCTGGATCAAATCACCAAGGTCACTGATGATATACGTAACATGACTGAAGAAAATTTAGCTCAAAAACTTGTCAGATCTTTGGAGAAAGAGAAGTATTTAATTGTCCTGGATGATGTTTGGACTCAAGATGATTGGAATTATCTCCAAGTTGCTTTCCCTAAGAACAACAAGAAAAGTAGAATATTATTGACTAGTCGTGACAAGAATGTGGGTAGAAATGCCAACTATAAAGTAGAACGCCATGATTTGAATTTACTAAATCTTGAGGATAGTTGGACGTTACTCCAAAGGAAAGCACTTGGCTTGGAGGAATGCCCAGGGGAGTTGATAAAACATGGAAGGCAAATAGCTGCTGAATGTGATGGGCTACCACTCGCGATAGTGGTGATTGGAGGAATTCTACTTGAAAAAGGTACTGAAAGTTCTCAATGGGAAGATATTTCAAAAAATGTGAAGGAATATATTGTTGAAATGGATAAAGGTAAGACCATGGACAATTTTATAGCATGGAGTTTTAATCACCTACCTTATCACTTGAAAGCGTGTTTTATCTACTTTGGGATGCTTCCAGAAGACTATCGTATCTCGGTTAGGAAAGTAATTCGCTTGTGGGTCGCTGAAGGATTAATACAACGAAAGGGGGCGTTAAACTTAGAGAGTATTGCAGAGGACTATCTAGAAGAACTAGTTAACAGGAATTTAGTCATGGTTGAAAAATGGAGGTCAAATGGCAAGATTAAAACTTGCTATGTTCATGACATGATCCATGTGTTTTGCAAGAACAAAGCAGTTGAGGAAAATTTTTACCACGAAATCAAACGGTCTGATCAAATTACTGATTCATCTTCCAGCGATGCCTTCAAAATCTACCGTGGCCTTTCTATTCCACCCCATTTTCTGAACACTATATCTCCAAAACTGTTTGGTCCACATGTTCGGTCTTTCTTGTGTTTCTCCAATGACGAAATTACCTTGACACTTGCAAACATTTCTTCCATCCCCAAAACATTTAAATTGCTCAGGGTATTAGATGGCGAGCCCATACGTTTCAGCCGTTATCCTCCTGACCTAAATCTACTGGTTAATTTGAGGTACCTTGTTCTCTCCATCCAATTCAAGACCCTTCCTAAATACATTACCAACCTTTTGAACATGCAAACTCTTATAGTCAAGACATCATCAAATGCCCTTGAAATCAAAGGTGATATATCGAAAATGGTTCGACTGAGACATCTAGAAACAAATGCATCCACATCTTTTCCGGACCCCGTTTCTAAAAAAAGAAGCAATGAAGAAGGTTCTTTGATAAACCTAAGAACTCTTTCAACTATATCACCTGAAACTTGTTCAGAAGATGTATTTGACAGGGCTCCTAACCTAAGTAAGTTGGGTATTCGTGGTCAATTGTCTAAACTCTTCGACGTCAAGGGTGGATCTAGTTTGTTTGACAATGTGAAAAAGTTGAATTCCCTTGAAAATTTGAAGCTATTCAATGATGTGGTTGATGTGCAAGATTCTAAAGGCAAAATAGTTAGCCCTCCAGACAAATTTCCACCAAACCTAAAGAAGCTAACACTCTATGGCACACAGCTTGATTGGAAGTACATGTCTACACTGGGAATGTTGGAAAACCTTGAGACCCTCAAGTTGAAAGAAAATGCATTCAAGGGAAAGTGGTGGGAGCCGAAGGATGGAGGTTTTCCTTCTCTTAAAATCTTGCATATTGGAAGGACAGATTTAACTGATTGGGTTGCTTCTGATAGTCACTTCCCAAGTCTCAAGAGTCTTCATCTTCAACACTGCACTCACCTCAGTGCAGTCCCATCGCGCCTCGCGAATATTGCAACCCTCCAGACAATAGAGTTGTACTGGACCAACGTAGCAGCAGCTACTTCTGCCAAGAAAATTCAAAGCAAAAAGAAGGATGATCCGCAAACAAATAAAGGCAAGGGATTTAAGCTTTCCATTTATCCTCCTGATCACGATAAATGATGACCTCCATTTGTTCAATCTCAGAATTGCTACATTCTCAGGTACTAAATTTTCATTTACTTGTTCTTCTCACTCTATATTAATGTTTTTCATATTGAAAACTTGAGCAGCAAATATTTTGTTTGAAGACCTAGATATTGGATTTATTCATCTCAAATTGCAGCATCGTAACAGCTATCTTTTCATCTTTTTACTAAACCAGTAGTGTTATACATTAGTTTACATATAAGGTTAGAGTTTCCAAGCTTCTTGTTCTTCAAGCAATTATGTGAATCATAAAAACCTGAACGATGATCTCTTAAGATGATGCCAAATTATGACTGTACAAAAGATTTTCTTCACTTATAACTGATTGCCCTTTTAAATTTCCCAGATGACCAGTTAAAGGGTGGGAAATAGATCCTTTTTAGATTGTTCAGACATATATACGAGGACTAGGACTGATGTTCTAAGAATCGGTGCTTAGCTTATACTAAGTACTCGAGTGACATGACACATTACAATAAGTGTAGGACAACTAGTACCTAGGAGATCAATTCTATGTATAAAAAACTACAGAAATATGGGTCACAAGACTGACTTGTAATTGCAGGCAGAAAATTTAATTAACAATTTTATTTTTAGTTTTCATATAATTGACTTTACAATTTGTGCCAAGGATGATGAAGATCAGATGCATGGAGTGATGGCTTCTCTTCAGTCTTGTTGCGCTTGCTCGAGTAAAAGATACTATTGAATTTCATTTTATGTTCAACTTCAGAAAAATTGCATTTGCTTTTATTCAATGTGTTGAATTTTCCTTTTTTTTTTTTTTGTGTGAGCGCGCCATGTGCCTAGTAAGAACATTGGATTTGAATTGTTGTGAACTTTTGGATCCTACTTTTGTGGTTGTCTAATAAGAACAAAGGATTTGAAATTGATGTCAACATTTTTGTAGAATTTAGAAAATTTAGAAGTCAACTTATTTATTTTTACTCATTAGTAGCACTACTGATTCGGTATATACTTTACCTGAAGAGTATTTTTCAATTTTTCTTGCTTGAAAAAATTACTATTCATATGTTAAGTTAAGAAGTTGTATGACTAAACAGATAATACTATACCAAATAGTCTTTCTACGATAGCAAAAATCATCCAAGAATCAACTGGCTTAGACCCAAAATGCTCCGTTCACAAAGAGAACCTTTAGTTAACATCAAACCTTTATTTTTATTTATTTTTTAATATCTGGTTTAGTTATTTGAACTTTGACCCTTTACTTTCACCAGGTCAACTTTTTTTAATTATTTAAAAAATTAGATGATGAAATATATAATATTAGAACAAACTAGTCCTTCTATGATAGCAAAAAGATCCTGAAAAAGAATTAACGCAAAAATCATCTAAGAATCGATTAGCTTAGGTCCAAAATGCTCAGTTCACAACGAAAACGTCTTGTTAACATCAAAACTTCATTTTTATTTATTTTTACTATCGGGTTAATTATTTGAAAATTGATTCTTTACTTTGTATAAAGTCAATATTTGAACTGATTTAGAAAATATTTGATATCTAATCAATGGCCGAGCTAGAATTTTGATTTGTGAAAAAATTATTATACATATGTGAAGTTTAAAAAAAAAAAAGGATGATTAAACAAATAATTCTACACCAAATTAGTCTTTCTACAATAGTATAAATATATAATCCAAAATAGAAAAATTCAAAACCTGCAAAATCATATAAAAATCAAGCAGTTTACGCCCAAAATGCTCCGTTCACAATTAAAATAATCCACTTTAACATCAAAATTTTATTTTTACTACCAATTTCATTGGCGTTAGATAACATTATTCTTCCATAATACTTACAAAGGAAAAATAGCACAATCCGGCGTGCTAGACACCTTTCACTTAATTTTGTCATTATTTATCTTTGTCGAGGATGTGTGTCTATTTCATTTTTTATAATTTAATTATCTCTAATCTTTCTCTACATGTCTTGTACATGTGATCAACAATTTGTATAACCACATCCCCATTGGAGATCCTCTTCTTTCCATATTCATTTTACTACCACGTGTACACCAACAATTCACATTGTACTCTATTTCTAATTCTTATATAACATTTGCTATATTTTAAATATTTTTAGCATTTAATATGAATTCATCCAGCAAATTGCTTCATTATATTCCAATACATCTTTGTCATTTGCTGTATTTTTCAAAAGTATTTGTATTTAGTATTTAACACTTATTGGTGGGTCTAAAAATTATTTTAAAATGACTTGGTTAAATAATTGCACCTGGTCATTTATAACTTTGTCTAGAAAGCAAAGCAAACTATGCATGTCATAACCCTTAATTAATATGCATCATCCGAACGTCAAGATATTCATTTGTTAAGTTGTCCTAAATCGGTTAATTGGACAAGCGTTTGTTTATTAGAGATTTTTAAAACACTATTGAGATGAAACTATTTGTTGATAAATGAAAAACGAACATTCTTCTAGCTAAAAGTTACCGTTTCTGTGTAATAAAAATTAAGGAAAAAAAAGTTTGAAAATTTACTACACGGACAAAAGTGGTAAAAAATTATATGGAAAGCCAGCATCAAATTGCTTTATCATATTCCAATGCTTATCTACCATTTTCTATATTTTAAACATTTTCTGTATTTTATATTTAACACTTATTGGTTTAGTAGGTGGCTACGGATTAAAATATTATAGAATGACTTTGACTTATAACATAATTGCACTCGGAAAAAGAGTGATGGTAGCTGTACATGACCCATGTTCCCCAAAAAATATGTCTTCCATACTATTAATTTTTATTTTTATTTTTTGTTTTTGTTTACTTATTCATTTTCGACCACACGTTCATACAATAAAATATTATATAAATTCAAAACCTTTTTCCAACTTTCTAACTACACATTATCCAAAAAATCACTATTTATAAAAATATTTTTCCAAAAAAAAGGCTACCAAACAAGGACATAATTGCACCTAGGTCGTTGATAAAAATTATCGAGCTAGGGAAGAAAGTTATGTTTAAAGGCATGTTCAAACATTTTTTATTTTTAAAGTGGATCTTTAAATTTAAAGAAAAAGATGTATGCACTCCAATATATTCTTTATTTTTAACCCTTTATTTTACTTTTTCTATATATATATTTTTTTCATTTTTAATTAATGCATGTATTTTTTTAACTGCCAAATGATCAATAAGTTTAAATATAATTTGAGTAATTTAAGAAATGAGACATTTAAATGTTTGCAATTTATCAAATGCAATTATAATAAAGTAGATATAAAAATTGTGTTTTTTTCTCTAACCCGATCCTCATGGACGATCAAGATTTCAAGCCATTCATATCAATTTTGCATGTATGGAAACGAAGTTAAAGTCATAATTTTGTTGCTTGACAGCTAGATTGTTCAAACCGAGTCAATTTATAATTTTAAAGTATTTTACTGGTGCAATTTCACATATTACAAGAATTCTGCTAGAAAAAACAAGTTCAATGACAAGTTTTGTGACACACATATACATGGCAAATTTCCATTTGCAGTTAGATTTAAACAAAAATTTATCAAGTCAATCTATTCATTTTTAACTTGTCGTTGAGTCAGTTCAAAAAACATTATTCATATTACATCAATAATATAGGTTGTACGTGACCATTATACTACCGGAGGCACCACTTAGCGCCCCCTACAGGTGGGGTGTAGTACGGGGCCCATGTGGGCCTATATGGCCCTGTATGACCAAAATGACTCATTACAATACGAGGAAATTAGTTTGGCCAGTGATTCAAGAAAGGAAAAAATATTATAAAATGACTTGGTTACACAAATAAAGAGACTTGGTTACATAAGTTAAACTATTTTAAGATTTCTTTCGATAATTTCCATGAATCAATATTCCCATCTTCACACCATCTAGCATAGTATAGCTGCAATACATGCCTTTTATTATTTGGTTAAAGGGTTGAATAAGACAAAATGTATTTTTCACAAAGGTTTAATCACACAAAACGTCCATACGTTTGGTATGTAGTGTGCAAAACGTTCATACGTTTCAATTTTTTACATTTTCACTCATATTTCAACTTTTCATTGCGGAAAACATCATTTCAACTATTTTTAACGTAAAATGACCAATATACCCTTAAAACAAAAATGAAAAGAAAAATGAAGAATAAATTGCAATCTTATTCCTAAACTTTTTTAAAAAAATGCAAATGAGTGCAAAATTTATGAAAATATTAAAAATAACAAAAAAACTCTATTTTTCTCCCTCTCCAACCACATTTCCGTCCTTCCGGCCACCAAAACCGTCGGATATTGGTGACATTACAAAGCCCTTCATTCCCTTTTCAATTACCACCAAACACCCATCCATTACAACTCCGAAATCAGAAGAAATCAGTACTAAAAAAAAAAAAACTGAGGGGCTGTTCTCTTTGTGTTTCAGTTTTGTGTTTTGAGTTTTGAATTCATTTTGAGTTTTGTGTTTTGAGTGTCCATTTTGAAATTATTAAAAACGTGTTCTTTTTGACGTTTTGAAAAATTGTTTTGAAAACAACAAAAACAAATTTTGAAATTTTTGACTTGATTATAACTGAAAACACTCAAAACGACAAATTTGTCGTTTTGTGTTTACTTTATAAATTTTTAACTTGTTTTCAAAAACGCGTTTTCGAAAATGGGAAAGATAACGCGTTTTCGCTGTGTTGAAAAATCGAAAACAGAAAACAGATTGAAAATGGTAAAGAGA
This sequence comes from Fraxinus cuspidata, assembly GCA_903798385.1. Taxonomy (NCBI): domain Eukaryota; kingdom Viridiplantae; phylum Streptophyta; class Magnoliopsida; order Lamiales; family Oleaceae; genus Fraxinus; species Fraxinus cuspidata. The sequence continues at coordinate 1,131 of CAIGRP010095090.1, read as the reverse complement.
ACAGACCCTGAATTTTTCGCACAGCGCCTGAACTTCAATGCGATGAGGAATTGCATCACAAAGTAAGTCACATCATTTCATAATGAATAATATTATTTAGAACCATTAGTATCTAACAAGTAGCATTACTTTTGACATTAAATTACAAATTTAATTAAATACAAGAATTTATGGTCTATTTAATATAATTTATCATATGTCGATATTTAGATTGATGTTCAATACAAATGGTGTTAGATAGCATTATTCTTCCATAATACTTAATTGAAAGGAAAAATAGCACAATCCATCTATGAAGGCGTGCTAGACACCTTTCACTTAATTTTGTTATTATTTATCTTCGTCTAGGATGTGTCTATTTCATTTATTATAATTTAATTATCTCTAATCTTTCTCTACATATGTCGTGTACATGTAATCAACAATTTGTATAATCCACATCCCCATTGGAGATCCTCTTCTTTCCATATTCATTTTACTTACCACTTGTACAACAACAATTCACATTGCACTCTATTTCTAATTCTTATATAACATTTGCTATATTTTAAATATTTTTAGCATTTAATATGAATTCATCCAGCAAATTGCTTCATTAACACTTTTCATATTCCAATGCTTATCTACCATTTTCTATATATTAAACATTTTCTGTATTTTATATTTAACACTTATTGGTTTAGTAGGTGGCTACAGATTAAAATATTATAGAATGACTTTGACTTGTAACATAATTGCACTCGGAAAAAGAGTGATGGTAGCTGTACATGACCCATTTCATGATCCAGAAAAAAATTTCTTTCATGCTATTAACTTTTATTTTATTTTTTTTATTTTTGTTTATATATTCATTGTCAATCACACGTTCACACAATAAAATATTTTGCACATTAATTCAAAACTTTTTTCTACTTTCTACCTATACATTCTCCAAAAAAAAAAAAAAAATTCCAAAAAAGGCTACTAAACAGGGACATAATTGCACCTAGGTTTGTTGAAAAAAACTGTCGAGCTAGGGAAAAAATTATGTTTAAAAGCATGTTCAAAGATTTTTTATTCTTAAAGCGGATCTTTAACTTTAAAGAAAAAGTTTTATGCACTCCATTAAATTCTTTATTTTTAACCCTTTAT
>CAIGRP010095073.1:0-11269 GCA_903798385.1 Fraxinus cuspidata | reverse complement strand
ACCATAGTTTCTAGCTACACAAACTACTATTGGTCAGGGAGAAGCAATGGAGATGACTCAGAACCCTGAGTTTATTAAGTGTACTTCAACTGATCAACTTCTAATGGGTTGATTATAATCATATATGACTCCAGAAATAGCAATGAAAGTTATGGGCTGCACCAGTTCGAGCAAGTTGTGGACTGCAGTGGAAGAGAGTTTTGGAATATTGAACAAGTCAAGAGTTGTTCCTCACCGGAGAATTGCAAAGAACCAGGATAAGTACCTCACTTGGCTAATAACCTGGAAATAGCTAGAAAAACTATTGATCACAGTCATCTCATAACATAAGTTTTATCAAGCTTGGATGAAGAATACACACCCATAGTGGTGCAAATCAATATTAGGGATAATATATCCCGGTATGAGTTATCGTTTGTGCTCACGACGTTTGAAAGTCGACTTGAACATTTGAATCAAGTTAAGAACAGTTTTACATCACTGAGAGTTTGTCACTCAAGTGTTCAATTGGCACACAGAACTATTTCAGTGACCGGCAGAGGTCTTAGAGGAGCTAACAATGGTAGATCACTGAACTTCAGAGGCAGAACAAGAGGTAGAAGTGGAATTGCAGCTGGCAGACAAAACGAAAATAGAGGACCATGTCAAATCTGTGTACTTTAAAATCATTCTGCAAGTTGGTGTTTCAACAAATATGATGAAAGATACAGGGGGATCAGACTAAGCAATCCAGGACAACAAAATGTTAGCTCAGTACCTTTAGTATTTTTAGCTTCACCCAGAATTCTTGAAGATCCAGCTGGTTCATAGACTCTGGTGTGAATAATCATGTAACATCCGACAAAGGTAATTTGCACACTGTGAAAAAATATGAAGGGAAGGAAAAACTATTAGTTGGTGATGGAAATTTGTTACATATTGCACATGTTGGGAATGGAAAGGTTCCTACAATGAATAACATGACACTTGCACTTAATAAATTGTTGCATGTTCCTTTAATTAAAAGGAATTTAGTCAGTGTCTCTCAGCTCACAAATGATAACAGTGTATTCATGGATTTTTTTTCTTTGATTGTTGTGTTGCCAAAGATCTCCAAACGAAGAGGATTTTACTGGACTGAGTGCTTAAAGATGGGTTGTATCATTTGAAGCTACCAAATCACAAACCAGAAAATACTGCTATAGAATCACACCACCAAAACAATTCCTACTGTCTTACAGTTAGTCCTAGTAATGATCAGTCATCCTAAGTTGCTCAAATGTTAGAGTCTGAACTTGATCTTTGGCATAGAAGGCTAGGACATCCTTCAAACCATGTGATAAGTCAAGTTCTTAAGTCATGTAATAAAGTCATAAAGTTAATGAAATTCCTACTTTCTATGAATCATGTGAATTTGGCAAGTCTCATGCTCTACCATTTAATTCATCTCTGTCACATGCATCAAACCACTTAGAGCTTGTTCACACAGATGTCTGGGGACCAACTCTATTAAATTCTACCACCGGGTTTAGGTATTAAATAATCTTTGTTGATGATCATAGCAGATTCACCTGGATATACCCAATGAAACACAAATCAGAAGCTCTAAATTTCTTTATTCAGTTCAAAAAATTAGTGGAAAAAAAGCTGGATAGGAGGATCAAATCATTGCAATCTGATCGAGGTGGTGATTTTAGGAACTTTAATAAAGTAGACTTGGAGTCTGGTATTGAACTAAGACATTCATGTCCCTTCACCTCAGTATAGAATGGAAGAACTGAACAAAAGCACATGCATATCACTGAAACTGGGCTAACTCTTTTAGCTCAAGCTCAGATGCATTTATACTACTGGTGGGAATCTTTCAAAACAGCAACCTACGTGATTAATAGAATGCCTACCCCTATTCTCCAACATAGTTCACCTTATCAAATATTGTTTGGGAAAGACTTTAACTATAAGCAACTAAAGACATTTGATTGTGCTTGTTTTCCCTGCCTTAGACCTTATCAAAGACACAAATTCAACTTCCACTCACAAAAATGTGTTCTTGGCTATGGTGACTCACACAAAGACTATAAATGTCTAAACTCAAGTGGTAGAATCTATATTTCTAGGCATGTTGTGTATAATGAACAAGATTTTCCATTCAAAACAGGTTTCATAAACAAGTCAGCCCAGCCACAAACGTGTGAAAGTGATGAGTCTCCTTCCCTTTGTTGAGTTTAATCATAATACTGTCCCTCAAAATACAATTGATACAACTCAGCCTAATGCTCCACCTGCAGCAGACCGTTTTGATAGAGAAATGGAAACTGATATTGAAGGAAAAAGGAAAATAGAACACCATGATGATGAGATAAATCGGGAAGCATTAGTTGGTCATAAGACACTTGAAATCCAACAAAGCAGACCTAACATTTAGAATGTAGCAGATAAAGTAAATCTGCAAGGTGAAAATGTGACTCAGAGATGATTAATAGAAGCAAGGTTGGAATCTTCAAACAAAAAATCTATGGAAGCCTAGTAATAGATGAATTAACAAAAATTGAACCAATCACTACCGATGAAGCATTGTTAAGTAGCAATTGGAAGAAGGCAATACAAGAAGAATATAATGCCTTAATGAAAAATGAAACATGGACATTGGTACCACCTAAGGCTGGAATGAAGGTTATTGACAACAAGTGGGTATTTAGGTTGAAATATGATTCAGATGGGAGAGAGAACAGGCATAAAGCCAGGTTAGTTGCCAAAAGTTTCCTTCAAACTCCTGGAGTACACTTCAGTAAAACTTTCAGTCCTATTGTTAAGGCTGCAACCTTGAAAGTCATCCTAACGATTGATCTATCTAAGGATTGGGAGATCAGACAAATTGATATTAACATTGCCTTCCTGAATGGAAACCTAAATGAGACAGTTTATATGAACCAGCTACATGGATTCATAAATGAGAAACATCCTGGTTTTGTGTGTAAAGTAAAGAAGGCCCTATACGGTTTAGGACAAGCCCCAAGAGCCTGGCATGATAGGTTGAAGAATACATTGTTGGAATGGAACTTTAAACAGTCTAGGGCAGATAACTCCCTATTCTTTTTGGCTAGTGGAAATGATATACTATTTGCACTGATATATGTGGATGATATAGTAATAATAGGTAATAATAGCCAACAGTTGCAAGATCTTATCGACCAATTGAACACCGATTTTGCACTTAAGGAAGGACATGGATAATCTCAGGAAATTTCTGGGAATTGAGGTACATAGAGACACAACTGGCTTACACTGACTCAAATGAGATATGCTATGGACTTACTCAAAAATTTTGGCTATGAAAACTTGAAACCAAGCCTAACACCTATGGTAGTAGGCAAACTAGTCTCGAAGACTGAAGGACACGAAATGAAGGATCCAACCCTATACAGAAGTGCAATCGGTGGTCTCCAATATCTGGCTCACACAAGACCAGACATCACTTACTCTGTAAATAGATTGAGTCAATTCCTACAAACACCAACATATGCTCATTGGAAGATGCTTAAAAGAGTGTTCAAGTATCTAAAAGGTACACTAAATCATGGCCTTTCTATTCAAAAGAGTGACAGTCTTGACGTCACTACATTTGCTGATTCTGTTTGGGCGTCCTGTCCGGATGACAGGAGGTCTATTCAGGGTATTGTGTATACATTTGAGATAATTTGGTGTCTTTGTGTTCTAAAAAACAGCATGTGGTGGCCATATCGAGCACATAAGCTGAGTACAGGGCATTGGCTCATTGTACTTCAGAAATTACTTAGATTCAATCCTTGATGAGCGAGTTAGGAATACCACAGAAAATCAGTCCCAACCATTTGGTGTGATAACCTAAGTGCAAGTGGATTGGCTTCCAATCCGGTTTATCATGCTCACACTAAACATATAGAGCTTGACGTTCATTTTGTAAGAAATAAAGTACTTAGAAGAGAGCAGAAGATACGGTATGTGCCATCCTCATACCAAACAACAGATTTCCTAACCAAAATGTTCCAATTCCTTAGGGACAAGCTCAGAGTGCTAGAAACACACTCCACCTTGAGGGGGAGAGTTAGAATGCTCACACAAGAATGAAGGACAACAATAACCGAATTCCACTAGCTGATACATTTCTTGATTTTCAGGAATGGAATGAAGAATTAGTTTGCCACCTGGAAATTAAATTCTAGAATGTTCATTGCATGCATAGCTAATTGTATATATAAACCATGTGATATGAATGAAATGATGAGAAGTTGTTTTAAAATTCATCTCCAGATTTTAACTCCACTATAGAATACGTTTTTCCATTTAGATCTAGAATTAGTCCCTTAAACTCACCGCAAATCTGTAATTCATGTATGAACTAGGTAACTTCATCCCTAAATCTAAAATTCTCCACTTTTTATTCATATTGATTTTTTTTTTCATTTTCAGATTTAAATTGTAGCGATGTTCATCGACGAGAAGAAGTGTGACGATGTTATTATTTTAATTCTCCATTTTCAAATCTAAATTGTGGTAATATTCGAAGGAAAAAAATGTATGATGTTTGTTGGGGAGGAATTAATAAAGGTTGTTGGCATGATTGTGGTAGCTTATAGCGAATGTTGGTGGTGGTGGTGATTGGAAGTGGATGGTGGCCGAAGGCGATGATTGTTTTGCTCATACACCTCATCGCCTACTTATTTGTGTTACAAAAATTGGCCCCTTCACTATCGTCGTCGCCCCCACACCTCTAACACCAGAAAACTATTTTTCTTAGAAGAAGAAAGCATATATTAATGAGGGAAAACCCTGTCCCTCTTACAAGTTGATGATTCTGAAAAAAAAAAGTTGATAATCATGGTCGGGGTGGGATGGGGCGGGGTAGATGAAGGAGACAACCTTTTTTTATTTCCTATTTTTTTATTTTTTTTTTGGTTCATTTATTTAATATAGTAATTATCAAGTTGCAATTTTACCCTTTTTAATTTAGTCAAAATTCATTTTTCTTCGTCAACTTACAGTCAAATAGATGAAAATCGTCCATTTGAACCTCTGTTGTATATTTTCGAAAATTTATGGACTTTCACTAACACAAATTGAAGATTAGGATAAAATTTGCAAAAAAAGTGAAAGGTTAGGGCTGCTGCTACAATTTCCCGTATTTGTATTCACCATTTGTTTGACTTGGCAGTTCTTGTTCTTGATTTGTAGGGACTTATGGTCATTTTATTTACCTAAACAACAAAATTAAATTTATAAAAAATTTTAAAAATTGTGTATTTAAAAAAAAATTTTAAAAATTGTGTATATATATGTATAGTTTAAGATTAAGAAAGTCTTTAGTCAATAACATTTAAAATATAAATAGATTAATAAACTAGGTTTGTTAACCTATATCTAATTTATCAATGAAATTACGTTAATAAATAAAATAATAATAATAAATTATTAAATATTAACTTAAATTCCATCAAAATAAAGTAATAGTTGAAAATAAATTCCATGTCGATAATATTAGAGAAATAATATACTTATATTTAACTTATCTATTGATGACTTACAAAAACATAGAATGATTAAAAATATGTTGGTAATATCGAAGGCTAATCGTTGTTTATATGCGGTCAAGCAACGTCAATGATTGCCATCATCATTACTGATAATATTACCATCTAAAATCATCCATGGAGGTGCATTAGTGATCATTGACGATATTCGTATGTGTAATTCCATTCGCATTATCGATAGATGTTAATTTCACTCAATGTGATTGATAGCAACACAATTAGCATCGTCAATGGGATTTCCATCAATGATCACTTATACCATTAATCGTCATCATCATCATCATCACCAGCATAATAAAAAAGACTCCATCAACAATTTGCTAAAAGCCTTATGTTTTTTGAGCAGCTTATGGTATAATCACATATTCTATTTTTGTCTCCTTAAGAGCATCACAATCATAGCGTAAAATAAATCTAAATTTAGATCTTCAAAGTGGTCGAGAATCTCTCCAATAGAGAGATGCAAAGGAAATGCAAATTACATTTTTCGATAGTAAATCTTTGAAAAGATTTAATACATCTTTTTTTACATCTACAAGAGGCAAAAGATTGATTAGATCTTCCAATTGGAGGAAAAAAAATTGAATTTAGATCCACTAGACTATAAATGAGGACACAAAAAAAACTTTTTAGAGATATCAATTTACACCAATTTTACACCATCATTGGAGATGCTCTAAGGAGTTGAGAGTTTTGCATGTATTCCAGATGTGGCTGGAAACGTCCGCGCATAAGAGTAGATTAAAATTAGATTAGACTTGTTTGGGACAATATTTGTAATGTACAAGTATGTCGTGCATGTTAAACTTTGTTATCTTATTTTTTGAGGGAAATGACCTTGTGATGACTTGATTGTCACTTTAGTTTTGCAAGTTCATAATCTTGTAACATTGTTACTGATAAGCTGTGATGCTCAGACCTTTCTTTTTGGTCGGCATACCCGTGTCGACCCGACACGGGTACGGGTATGAAATACGGGTCGAACGTGGCAAATTTCAACCAGACACGGCTAGCAGCGGAACCTGTTGAACTACTGCCAGAATCGCCATTTGTTGCATAGCCAGAAGTCGTGTAGGGAAGAAGAAGGAGGATGTGGCGGCGGATGCAGGAATCGCCATTGCAGAGCCAGTAGTCAGGAGGAGGAGAGGTGTTGGACTTGGGCCTAATTTTTGTTTTAAGTTTTGGGCCTTTTGGGTTTGGGCTTTAAAGATTGCTTTTTTTTTTTTCTCTTTTTGTTTAAAAAAAAAAAGATTATCCATTGTAGTTGAAGTATATTTATAGTCTTACAGCCTTATTGGTTGGGTTTATCTATCTTTTTCTTCGAATTTTACAACCTTATTGGTTGAGCAAATTACACGATGTTTATTCTTTCTTAATTATGTTTTTTATTCTTTTGATCTAGATAAGATCATTTTAGTTTAAAAAAATATCATGATTAATGTTGTTACAAAATTTTAAAAAAAATTTAAAATATGATTTTTATTTTGGCCAAATTGATTAACAGATAATTATAAAATCAACATACATAAATTTTTTAGAACAATTTAATAGCATTTTTTGAAATTAATATTTTTTTCAAAACTTGAAAAAGTAGAAATAATCAAATATTATTTTGATTAATTTTACATATGATGTTTTTGGAAAAAAAATAATAATTTAAGTTTCAAAAATGTACTCACGTACCCGTGTCCGAAATTTGAACTCTTTTTAGCCATGTCCCCATATCCTCCATTTTAAAAAATAAAAGATCTGACACTTAAATACGTAAATGTACCCCATACTTATACTCGAGTTCAAGCAACTTAGCTGATAAGTATATTTTGTACACTTATTCGAGTCGAACATATAGATATTTAATAGTTCTTTTGATTAAATTATAGCCTAAATTATTGTATATTTTGTTTATTAGGTAAAACTCAATTATCAGAAGCTATTTGGAAGAAAGAAGCGAAAAATGGTGAAATCCAAAGTTTGGAGACCTAATTGTAACTTTTTAATAGTTGATTCGGAACGCAAAATGAAAATTGAAGATTTTTCGGGTTCAATTGGATGCAATTAAAAGTTAAATAATCAAAATTGCATGAGAAAATGATTTAAAAGACTCAAGAATTGAAATTGGAGACCAAATCGTGCTTTTACCATAGTTGGAAACCCCGCGAGGGGGACTGATGTCAATGCACCCGTGCCTGACTATGACTAATTTAAACGAGAGAGAAGTGGCGGCATGGCGAGCATGCGGTAATTATATCGATGCACGCAAGGCTTAATTTGGGGGTCTCCACAGCAATTATCCTATTTAAACATAATTCTTGTTTTATTGAAATTTGAACGTAATTTTTAACCTATTTTCGAGCCTATAAATATTTAATGTGTACAAGACATTACATACATTTCTCATACACCATTATTTATATATTATCATCATCAAAGAGAGGTCACCCATTGTTCTTGTAAGAAGTAAATGGCAATTACAAGTTTTCAAGAAATTGAAATTTTTCAACCTTGATTTTTGGAGAGACGGCAAGAAAATATATTGGATTTCATCAAGAACTATTAAAGAGATTCAAAATTTAAAGATCAATTTTTGTCTCCTTCATCAATTTAAAATCTGAGTTATGTTCTTCCAATTAAACACGTTTTCTTGCAATTTTGTAATGCTAGGTTAGGAATTTAATTATTATGTTATTGATGAATCTTTATTATGAAGTTTTACTATAAATTCGATAATTTGACATTTAATATGTATTTATACTTGGATGATTGTTATAGAACTTAATGTTTTTCAGTCAAGTTTAGCTACTAATTGAATTCTTGTGTGAATATTATTGTTCTCAAGAGAGAAAATATGATAAATAGTACATTATATCAACCATTGTAAAATTCGATAGGAGATGGAAATATACTGTTATATTTTGCATGATTTCTATAGACGTTCTAGGTTTTTTATTGCACGCTTTTATATTCGCATTTTTCCACAAAGATATGCAAATGTCACATGAAATTATAGATTTAATTGACATTAAGAGATACTTTTAATTAATTTAGGAGCATTAATCAATAAGATTGTGCACATATTGTCATATTATTGAATTGCACTGAAACTGATCAATAAGGGATAATCGAGGTCTTAGTAATCATCTAATCTAAATTTACAATAGTTTCATAATTTGCTCACTAGAATAATAAGTTTAATTAGTTAATAGTATAATTTCTTCGTACAAAATTTGTTATTCGATTAAAGTTAACATTTGTTAGGTTTTAATGTAATTGGCAACTCTGTGAACAAAAGGATTGAAATTAATATTGTAGTTAAATAATTTTTAAAAGTTAAGTAATAAGTTAGAAGTCATAGGGTTCGAGTATGGAACAAAGGAGTAAACGTCGCCGTAATTTCGCTATCCTATCGCCTAATTGTTGCTCAAGCAGTAAAAACAGAAGTTGCGTCGCCCACCTGCCTCTTGGACTTCGCTCGAGGGAGACACATTCGTTCGCTTGTCGTTGATCTCTCGCTCGAATGACGGTATTATCCGAAAAAACCTAATTTGCATTTTTAAGGCTTTTTACAAGACCCATTCTACCTAATTGCCTTCAACTATAAATACCACACACCTTGCACGAAATTTAGGGGTTGTTTATTGTGCTTCTTTTCTATAACATATTCATATTATTTTTTTGAAAATTCAAGAGCATGAACATATATTGTTTCAATCCATTTACTCTTGAGATTATACAACCGCAGATTGGAAGAAAAACATCAAATCCATTAAATCCAAAACACCTACTTCCTAAACACCCTTAGGAAGGTACCTTCTCAGTTGAACTTCAGAGGCTGTTGGAAGTTGAGAGAGGATGGACTACAAGCTCAAAAAAAGCATAAGAACGTGGCGTTCTTCAAATTCCACTTGGAAGAGACAATTGCAAAAGATTGGAAGCTGGTAAGTTTAGTTGATTTTGGAGGTTACATGAATTAGATCGGGAAGTCTAGTGGAGTTGGTTAGGCAACATCTTACTGTAAATTCGTATTGTCTATAGTGGAGGTTACTGGTTTGGTCCCTGAGTTTTTACCCGGTTGGGTTTCTCCATCAACAATATTGGTGTTATTTGTTATTTTTCCATATAAACTGCAGCAATCCAATATAAGATAATTGAATTGATTGACTAATCATTTAAAAACAATTAAAAAGTGACTTTTTACTTGCTAATTGTATAATTCTGCACGTAAGGTCGAACTTAATAAACTTTTGACATTAATTGACAACAGATTAAGTACGTGGTCCTCATGAGAACTATAACTTACTTATCATTTTATTAGTTGTTCGAGATATCATGCACTTGCAAGAATTTAAACAATCAGTTACTATTTTTTAATATAACATATTTATCTACAATGTAGATGGAGAGGATAATCTAGAGAAAACAGTAAATATAGGGACTATTTGCAGATTCTAAAAAGTTTTGACATATTTGCATCCTTTAGAAAACTTAAGGTTTGCTTTAAACATTCTTAAAAGTTCAGCGACTAACTTATAGAACCTTATAATATCATGGACTTGTAGATTGTCAAAAACACAAGGGCCAATGTGTTGAATTTACATAATTCAGGGACCACCTTTAAAAATCAGAAATATTAAGGATAGATAGCAAAATTCTGGAATTCCAGAAGTGCTTCTGTAAATTCTCACAATGGGTGTGTCTAAGGGATTGAAATGAAGATCAACTCAACCAGTAGACATTGCGTCATCTTAAGAGCCATTGAGTAAGGATTAATTTCAAGTTAATGGACACAATGAAAGATTGATTGTAGGAGTTTTCTAGAGATCTCCATCGGAGAATATAGATAAGGAAGACTTGAGTACCTTAATTAATTCGACATTGCAAGTGAAGAAAGAATAAGGTGAAAGAAAAAATTCAAGTTGGTATAAATTGAACGATACTCGGAGACTATATGACTAAAGTAGAGGAACTTGTCAGCTACATCGAGCATAATGTCAATAAAATAAGGTATTGGGTGTGATGTAGAATCAATGGGAAGAGAAGAAGAAGACGAAGAAGAAGAAGAAGCTACAGGGAAGACAGAAACGTGAAAGAAAAGGGAAAATGTGGCAGCCGCCAATCGTTATTTCATTCAATCATTATATAAATAGCAAAACGAAACCTATTAGTGATGGCTTGGGCTAACCTACTACTATAAGCTCAATAATATTAACTTGATCTTCCAACGAGTCATCCACTATACCCTTGCGTTCTTCCATAACTAGGGCTCGGCTAGGACAGTTAGAGGAAATGTGACCGAAACCCTTGCAGTTATAGCATTGTAAGTGGGACGTCCTTAGAATTTCAGGACCTTTACCTTTATTTTCCCCTACAAGAGGACCCTGAGGTGGGGGAGGCCCTAGAATAGACTTAGGATGAAAAGTGGGTGTTATAGAAATAGGTGCTGAAGAAACAGGGGTAAGGTTGTCCCCACGATTTCCATACGAAATCCTAGTAACTAACTCATAGTCTCGGATGAATACATAAGCATGATCAAGAGTAGTAACACCATGAATGACAAGCTTGCGTTTAAGATCATCTCTAAGGCCTTGCTTAAACCTACTTGAGGTCATGGCTTCATCCTAAACGACCTAACATCTCATTTGAAACTCATCAAACTGAGTGACGTACTCAGTCGCTGGTCGATTGCCTTGCGTGAGAGCATTCCATTGATCCAACAAGTTATCCCT
>CAIGRP010095058.1:0-12526 GCA_903798385.1 Fraxinus cuspidata | reverse complement strand
CATAACAGTAGAATACCAGCATGCACCAAATATACTTAAGTCAATGAGGCACACAAATGCCAATAACTGTTCTCAGAGATTCGAACCGAAGCCCATCCAACGGTTTAGTAAACAAGTCAACTAATTGGTTTTCAGCAGAAATACGTTCAAGATTAACTATTTGAGTTTCTACAAGCTCCCGAATGAAATGATGTCCAATATCAATATGTTTAGTCGAGAGTGTTGAACAAGTTTTTTCGAAATATTAATAGCACTGGTATTATCACAAAACACAGTCATAGTTTCCTGTTCAATTCCATAGTCACTCAACATCTGCTTCATCTAAAGCAATTAAGTACAGCAACTTCCCGCTGCAATATATTCGGCCTATGTTGTGGATAATGAGATATAATTTTGTGTCTTACTCATCCAAGCAACGAGATTTGCACCAACATAAAAACAACATCCGAAGTACTTTTTCTATCATCAGCATTTCCAGCCTAATCGGCATCGGAATAGCTAGCAAGATCAAAATTAGAATCCCGAGAGTACATGATCCTATAATCAACAGTGCCATAAACATATCTAATAATATGTCGTACAATGCTCAGGTGTGATTCCTTTGGGTCAGCCTGAAAACGCGCACAAACCACAACACTAAAGGCTATGTCAGGTCTACTAGCAATTAGGTAAAGTAAGCTCCCTATCATACTCATATATAATGTTTGATCAACCCTGCTGCCTGTAGGATTGAGACCTAACTTGACACAAGTGCTCATGGATGTTCTAGTATGTTTCTTGTTGTCTAGTCCAAAACGTTTGATAAGATTCTTGGCATATTTCGATTGATATATGAATAATCCCCCATCAGTCTGCTTGACTTGAAGACCAAGAAAGTACGTTAATTCTCCATTCATGCTCATCTTGAATTCTTGTTTCATACACTCAGCAAACTCATGAGCAAGAAAATCAACAGGAGAACCAAAGACAATTATGGTGATGGTATCCTCAATTCGTCATATAAACAGGGTCCTATCAGCACTGCCTCTCGTGAAACCATATTCCAAGGGATATGCAGTAAGCCTATAATACCAGGATCTAGGAGCTTATTTCAGCCCATACAAGGCTTTATTCAACCGATATACATAGTGAGGATATTTCGGATCAATAAACCCTTTAGGTTGTTCGACAAAGGCTTCTTCCTAAAAAATTCCATTTAGGAAGGCACTCTTGATATCCATTTGGCACTCAGTAATGGTGATATTAGCACTACTACAAACATAGTTGGAATTTGGTAAAACTCCGTAGCAATTATCGACGGTCTTACACCTTCGAGCGCAATGTTACTAGTTGAGTCATACATAGTACACGATGAAGCTAACGTCAAAATTAGCATCACAAATTTGACTGATGTTCAACAAATTAGACTTTAACCCTTTCACACACATCAGAGATATCAGGTAGTCCAGTAATTTTAACAACACATTTTCCTTGGATCGGTGCAGTAGCTCCATCTCCAAATGTAACTACACCGCCATTCCATCCATCTAGAGATGAGAACAAGGCTTTGTCACCACACATGTGTCTTGAACATGCACTGTTAAAATACCACATGGAGCTATTTTGACCTTTAAGAACAAGATAGGCAACACATAGACTCTTCAATCTCGTTCTTCCCTTCCACCTTCTCAATCTGATTTGATTGTAGCAATCGAGGTGAATGCCATGAAATTTGTTCGTCCTCACCACCAGATGTCTCATTCTGAACACTGGAATCTGATTCATCATCACCCAAGGTCACGGCTAAAGCCTTACGTTGTTCTTTACTCGAACTTCTCTTCAGATTAGGACATTCACTCCTAATATGACCATATCCCTTGCACTCGTGGCAGTGAACATATTGAGATTTCTTAATGGGTGTCCTAGAGGTGTTTTTCTCACGTCTACCTCTAGAGAAAGGATTAGGAACCCCACTTTCACGCTCATGAGGCTTTCTCCTATTCTTCATCAGCTTTTGAAATTTTTTAACGAAATAAGCTATTTCGTCGTCTCTTAAAGTCTCAGTGTTAGTGGACTCACCCTCAGCTTCTCTAATAGTGTTCATGGCGATAGATTTAACCTTTTTAAGTTGTGAGACAGTGAGTTCATAAGTTTGAAGTGATCCTACAAGTTCCTCAATCTTAACAGCATCTACGTCCTTGCTCTATTCTATCGCAGTAACCTTGGGTCTGAACCTCTCGAACAGTGATCTAAGGACTTTTCTAACAATCTTTGACTCGGGAATCCTCTCACCTAAATTAAGATTCGAATTGACTATGTCATTCAGTTGAGTATAGAAACTATCAAACGTCTCATCATCAACCATCATTATATCTTCAAACCTAGTGGTCAACATCGCAGTTTAGAGTTCTCAACAATTTTAGTTCCCTCGTGTGTGGTTTCTAAAATATCCCAAACTTACTTAGCAGTCTCACACATCGATACACGCCTAAAATCTTTAGCATACACAACCATGAACATGGCATGAATACCCTTACTGTTCCAATTACACTCATCCAAATTCATTTTCGACCATAGTGAAATATCAGTGGGTGTGACTACACCTTCAACAGTAGTTGTAGGCAGAGCTAACCCATTTTGAATGCCAATCAAATACGTTCATCCAACACTTTATGGAAAGCTCTCATTCGAACTTTCTAATAAACTTAATTGCTTCCATCAAAGAACGAAGGGACAGACATTGACTGACTCATCAAGAATATATAAAAAGGGCCAGGAATCGATTTAAGGCTCTGATATCAATTGAAAAACGCGTAGTTCTACCCTACCAACACCTAGAGGGGGGGGGGGAGTGAATAGGTGTATAATGCAGAATTTAAAATTACTAACGAATTAAATTCCAACAGTCACTTTTTAATTCTTTTCTTGATGATTAAACATGCAAGTCATTTTAGTCCTAAGTTTGAATACCGCAGTTTATATGTTCAATTAATAACAAAGTAAAAGCAGTAAATCAACACCAGGATGATCACAGAGAAACCCAACTGGAAAAAAACTCAGGGCACTTTGCCAGACAATCCACTATAAATGATTTATAACTTACAGTCTATTAGACTAGACGACGCTACGTACTATCTGATCTCCTAACTGTAATTCCCACAGCTCTTTTGGATTTTCGTGTTTCTACACTAACTCCTAGATATAGGTGTAAAGTTCTACTGGACTCTGCTCTCCTGCAACAACCCCTAGCCTTGTGAAATCATCTATCTCTAGTGGATCAACGAAGAACATCCTGTTCTTCACAAACAGGAACTCCTGTCAACTTTCCTTGACTTTCAGAACTCTGACTAGATGTAGAGGAAGTAGTGGTTTGATATTTGAATTATAGGAACGATATTTCTCTCACATAATAGATGGAGGTTGAAAGATGAAATATGTTAGTTCTCTCACAGATGAAGCTCTCTCAATATTCAACGAGCGAGGGCTCAACGACAGTCAAGCGACAGCATATCGCTCGAGCTAAGGAGGGGCAACAGTTCAGAGATGATGTTTTTACTTTTGTAGTTTGAGCCAAACCTTGGCAACAGTTTAGCGAAAATCTGCGCCGTTTTTCCTCCTTTTGCCATTTTCCAACCCTAGACCTAATAACCATATTTTCAATAATTNGAGGGGCAACAGTTCAGAGATGATGTTTTTACTTTTGTAGTTTGAGCCAAACCTTGGCAACAGTTTAGCGAAAATCTGCGCCGTTTTTCCTCCTTTTGCCATTTTCCAACCCTAGACCTAATAACCATATTTTCAATAATTTTCACATTACTCATTGACTTTTTAAACATGGTACAACCCAGTCCTTTTTGTTTACAGAATTCCCAATTATAAAACATCTAAAACCTAACAACAACAATAGAGTTTACACTTTAAATAAATGCATGAGAGCTAAAGAATATAGGTGGAGAGATGGATGTCACAATGAAGTAGAAAATTGAAAACGCAGGAGTTCCCACGGTTAGAAGCTAGATGGTTTGTTTCGTAAAATATATTTTTGAAATTTGTACGTAATCTTGAGTAAGATATAAAAATTTTAAAATAAAAATTATTAGTGAATCGGTTTAGCCGATGATTTTAGATCGACCAAGTTTAACCCCAATTTTTTATTATAATGAATAAAGTAAAAATTATCATTATTAATAAACATTTGAACATTTTTGGAATTTTTTTGGGGGTTATTTGGACAATTGGACGGCAACCCTTGCTTACTGAACAAAAAATCCAAAAATAACTTGAAAGCTTTAAGATCTAAAAAAGTCGAAATGAAATAACTTAAAAGCTTAGTCAAACATAATTGTTCTCACAAGATTATTTAATCATAGCTTTCGATGTAAACTGCATTGTATCTTTTCTCATGTCGAGCTTATGGTTGGCCAGGCTCGACATCTGAAATTTTTCATGGACCGACATTACCTACAAACTCTTCCCATGTCAAGTTATGTTAACTCAGCCAATTTAAATTAACGATTTTCTATTAAAATATAATGAAAATTACAAATTCTCCCAATTGCATTAAAACGTCGATTTTTTCTTTTTTTAATTTCTTATTTACATATGGTCATATGGGGCCATACATGAACTATATTTGACACATCTCACAAGTTTTCCTATTTAAGTTCATGGCATGATGCATCCAGACTGCACTGAACTTGTGAGGAACAACTCGAGTATCTCTTCAATCATAACTATTGATACATGTGTTTAAGATTGATGCCCAATAGTGTTAGGACATGAACCTTATTATTGACATTTTGGATTTTTCATTAAATAAATATTTGTTTTTATTTATGTTCGTTTTAAACACTTGTTGCATTTATTTTATGATTAATTGCCTTCAATAGCTTTCTGATAATATGAGTTAGATGTTTGCATTGAGAATCACATATAGCTCATATTTCAATCGAGAATTGATTTAGTCTAAGTCGGAGAATAAATGTCAACAATTTATTCTCTAATAAGGCCTTAGGATTAGATACTCTCCTAATTGGTATATGTTATTTTGTGGACGTGATGAATTGCTTTTAAGAGTATTGATACTAGCACACTGAGTAGTAGGTTAATTTTCGTGTCTCTATTAGATGAATTAATGAGTCTGCTTAAAAAAAAAATTTTAGGGTTTTTTAAATCTAAGATTTTTTTTTTCTTTGAAGACACTGGATCACTATTTTCCAATTGCATCAAGAAGAAATTTCTTAAAAAGAGAACTGAAGTGAAAAATAATTGGAAGAGCTAAATGATCATTATTGATCGGATCTAATTATATGACATTTTGCGAAGACACGAAGATGATAAGTCATGAAGATGTAATTGCAGGTAATTGAATATATTGTTTCTGTGATCTTATATAATTTAAGATATGAGTTTCGCCTTTAGCGGAGTGAATGAAAACTAATACTCCCCCGTCCTATTTATATGGGCTAGTTTTATTTTCACCTGGATTAAGAAATCTTATTTAATGTTATTGAAAAAATAATTTTTGCCAAAAACTTTCTTAATTTACCCTTATTTCATTGTCAACAACTAGTAGTAAATTATTGTTGAAAGTACTAATGAAATTTAATAATTTCATTTTCAATTCTCACATTCATAAATTATTTAGATCATTTCAAGAAGTAGGTATCTTTATATTGGTACAATTTCAAGATTAAGTGAGAAAAATTGGTTATAATTAGACAAATTAAATAAATGTATATTTGTAAACACACAAAACAAAACACTCACAATAAAAAAATATGACTACATAATTAAGGAAAGAAAATAAGGAAATCCAGTCTATATAAATGAGACAGAAGGAGTGATTCTCTTACACGATCTCGAATTGGCAGTTCGTTATTCAATTATTGGACCTTAAATCATATAGGTTTGATCGGATACCTTTAGTTGCCTCTTAAAACTCTTGGACTAAATTGCACTAACAATGAAGTTCAATAATTGTATTATGAAAAGGCAAAATTACGTTTCCTAGACAGCACAAATGAGTGCAACCTTAGACCTACAAGTATAGGTCTAGGGGTCGACAAGGGCATAATTTTAACTTGCTCTAGCTGAATTCATATATAGAGAAAATTGCTTTTTGTCTCGTTGTGTAGGGATGAAAAAAATTTATTCAATCAATTAGGGCGGGGATTATCTGCTTAATTGGGTAAATGGGGCCGGGACATTACTTCGAAACAGGTAATGGATAGGGCGGGTACGAAAACATAGTTCCCTCCCCGTTACCTATCGTGTTTAAAGTTAATTTCAAATTTATATTTTTTATCAAACAAAAATAAAAAAATTATAATCATTTTTTAAAGAGAACATAAGTTGTTCATAACAAAATGGAAAAAAAAAAAATAATATTTACTAACAAAAGACATAAAAAAATAGGAATAAATAAATAAATAAATAAACGGAACAATAAATTGGGCAATGGACCTGCCCTGTCCCACTTTAACCGGGTATGTAAACGAGACAAGGCGACAAAAATATCTCACGAGATGGGGGGTGGAAATGGTCGACATGTTCCATATCCGTTGCTCCGGTTGATCGCACTCTTGGAAATGAATTTGGATTTTTTTGGGTGCGCATCGCTCATGCCACCATAAGGAATGCTAAAGAATGTCTGGTGGTTTGAAGCATGGAATGAAAGCTTTGTCGCAGTTTGGTCCGGGATTTGAAATCTTGAATTATTTTTCTAATTAATTAAACTTGACCCATAAGCTAATTAATTAACTTAAACCCATTAATGACCAACACACTTAATTAATTCTACCAATATTCTACACTTGTCATTAATTAATTCTTAATATCATTTTTTCAGTTTCGCCTTTTATGTGCGACTCATTAGATTCTCTATCACAATATCAGACGACATGAATTATTATTTTGATCTAATATAAATTAAAATTCCCCTTTTTATTTTATCATTAATTCACCTATATTAATTAATTTACATTTGTTATTCCCGATTAACATCTAACAATGTGTCACGACAATATATGTGACAAAAAATGTCACGTAGTGTGACAAAATTAAACTTATTCATTTACGATGAAAATATAATCTATTTTGTCAATAAGATACGATAAAATTAATTCACATTTGTTATCCCTGATTGACATTTAACAATGTGTCACGACAATACATGTGACAAAAATGTCACGTAGTGTGACAAAATCAAATTTATTCATTTACATGAAAATATAATCTATTTCGTTAATATGATACGATTAATTATCAGATATAAAGATGTATCAATCTCAATTAATCGATCATATCTTTCATCCTGCTCTTTAAGTTAAAAATCTTCGAAACTTTTTTTTAGCTTATGAACTCATCTTGATCAAGGATTTTGATATCAATTTAAGCGGATGAAATGTAGATTATGCTCTCTTACTATCTAAGAGTGGTATATCCTCTATTTATGATTCACAACTTTCATATAATTATTGAGATATCCGAATGATATCGTATTAACGACTATTGACAAAGTAATATCCAACATCATCAACGTATAATTATCCTTACATATAAGTGCTATGATGACTTCAGTCGAATGACCAATTCCACTGTTAAACGTTATATATTAACCATTGACATTCAGATAATTCATGTGGAATCTCCATAGCGGGTTTCCGATGTTTTATTCTCTGAACAAAATTTCCTAGCATCCATGTGAATGTCATTATATTTTAACTTCCGAATCAGTTACTCGCTTCATAAGCGAGAGATGCCACACGTGCTGGTTTATGCGTAATAATGATGTTTTTATCTCATTATTACTTACTATCACGGATAATTTAATATTCAATTATACGTAACTTGTATCTCACATTATAATTTTTTTGTGATTAACAAGTTAGTAAAACTTGAATTTAGGGATTCTACTAATTTAATATATTAGAATAATAATTCTAATAAACAATAGAGATCTGTCACAAATATACTAAAAGTGTTTACATCTAAAATCGATTGACCTAGTACATAATGTCTTCTTCTTGGAAAAATGATAACAATGTCATTTCAATTTAGGATATTTAGGACATTTTCACAATGTAAGAAGGTAATTTAGACTTTCTAGTGCGAAAGAGGTCTTTTAAATACATACCCCGAATTTTTAAACCAATTATTGGCAATGTGATCCATTGTTTCTAATCATTTTATTATCACTATTCAAATCACAAATATTAGTTAAATTTGAAGTGCATTAACAGATACTTTTGATCTCGCTATCATTACATGATTAGTTTGATTAAATAAATTTAACAATCTTAGCAATACAAGTGTTAAGTGGCCACGGGCGTAATTGCGATTTACTTACATCTTTCTAAAATTTACAAAACTTACACTTTCTTTATGTATAATTGGCAAAAAAAACACCCTTAAATCTCCATTATTTTTTGACTACCGTCAATGTTTCCATTAAAGTGTAAATTTTCATAGTTAACTTTACCTCTATTGCGTGTAATAATTCACTAAATCGTGCTCGTACTTAAAGAATTGTGTCTTATCCCCTTCGTAATTCAAATTTTTCATTGATATTTGCTACTCACTAGTTTTGATTTTAAGTTGGAATAATAGTTTTTTTATAAGACTTGTTCAATCTGTTTCTTTAACCTAACTGTATTAATTTGCAACTTTTACTCAAAAATTTTCTTAAAAATTTCATTTGTAGGACTCAGCAGGCGGCATGCAACAATTATAAAAAGATATTTTACTAGAAAGTTTGTATTTCCTGTTAAATAAAACGATGAAGCAACCAAATCAATATAACATCCGAATCCCATTTTCTTAAGGCAAATATATTATGAGCAAATCACAATATAGATTCCAATGATCGAACTACTGAGATCAAGTTCAAATGCCTATGGAGAATGCCTCAAAGTGGCAATTGTCTTACGGTAATTAATGATTAACGGATTCCTCTATTTACAAGTACATGAACTTTAACCGTTTCGCCCCGTTTATCATAGTATCGAAATCGATATTGCAATTATGCCTATGTTTGACCCCCATTTTTTCAAAACTCATTTTTTACCACACAATCTCCTATAAAAAATAATTTCACTCAAATAAAAAACTTCTCCTTACTTTTTAATCATATTATTCAAAAATTCACTATTTCAAAACACACTTTTTTTTAAAAATGAGGTTCAAACAGAGGCTAAGACTTGACTTATTGGCACCTCAAAGAAATTGAACTAGCAATCAAATATATATTACTCGCTCAGGATTTAGGTGATTCGTTCAACGATTGAGTAGAATCTCATTTTTAGCAAGCACAACTGAGTCATCTACACGATCTTATTCAATGTGCACCAAACACATCATTATTCTTATTTCCAAGGACTGGACAAATCTCAATAGAAACAATACAATTTTATCAACGTAAAACATTCAACTTTATGTGCCGATTGCGAACAATATAGTTTTGATCACGCCACAAATTGTCTCACTATACTCGAACGATCAAGTATACAACTTATAACATCTTGCACGATCATAAAACATATGATTATTATTGCGAATGGTCGTGTCATAACACGTAATGTTGACCACAAAATACTAATCGAAAGGCGTCGAATTAACAGAAAGTTAATATCATCCTATTCAACCAAGATCACAACTTTTCAAGTTTTTAAAAGAGCAAAATAACAAATATTTGGTGACAATCGCATAAGATCTAAGAGTAAAAATCAAGGTTCACAGTGGCAAAAGCAATACAGTGCAGGGAATGAACTCAGCCAGTAAGTTTGCATCCACATGCTTGGAATGAATGGCTTCCATACTCATAACAACCAAATCTAAACTCATATCATCAGCAACCTCTCCAATTATAGCTGTTGGTTTCTTTCCTCCTTCCCCAAGTCTCTCTAAAACTTTGAAATCTTGGTATCCACCTACCACATTATCCATGCATTTTGGTGAGTTGAGATGAAATAATTAATTTAATCAGTTTATTCATGATCACAATGTAATTTCATGATACTTTTCTATGCTTTACTGGCTTAATGCCATGTCCAGTGAATTATGTGAAGCCTCATTATACTTTTCACTTATCCCCTTGACCGCAAGATCTAACTAGTAACGGTATATTGCTGCTTTATAGATAAAAAAACATGATTGTGGAAAGACAGAAGTGTTTCACCTTCATTATAGTGAAAAATTTGTAATGGCAAGGGGAGATAACTTTCATATTGAGCGAAAAGAACTATTTATGTCATTCGCGTGAGCGTTTCTGTTTTTTCATTTTTTCGCCTTGTTGAGGTTGAGAATATGGCTTAATCCTAATACGTCGCTTGTACCTCATTATATATAAAATAAACAAATGTTTTCACAAACTAACCTTCAGATAAATGCCACCGGATGCTAGCTAGTTGAGTATCATGCTCTGGTAATGAATCCTTTTCCTTTTCATTGATAACTGTAAAAAACATAAGAATCTATATTAATGGATGTTATATGTTAAAAAAGGTCTAATATGGTTATCATCAATGCTTAGTTTTTACAGTATATTGCATATAACAACTATGACAGAGATTAAAAAGAATACCCAAAACTGTTATGTCAGCCTCATATTTCTTCGCCAAAGCAGCAGTAGTTGCCATGGCCTATCAAACAATTATCAATAAGATTAAATAAGTACAGCATAAAGGAAGGATTTATAAAATAAGTTTGCACATAGCTGATAGGAAGGCAATGGTTTCTGGTCTGTAGCATATAGTTCTAGTTTAAATAACAATTACTCTTTCATCTAGATTTAGATCCAATGATATCTATTTATAATCTGAAGTACCACGGAAACAAAGTTATTAATTTTAGAAGTGAGGTTAATTCAACATCAACGTCAGTCTTGGAAAGAACAGAATCATTTTCCCACACTATATGCCATGCTTCAGTTCTCTTGGAAAGACTTGAAGTGGCAAGTAATGCTGTTACCGTTCCAATTTCTTGGTCAAATTCATAGATAACTTAACAGTCCATTACCAATTGGCAATGCA
Organism: Fraxinus cuspidata; assembly: GCA_903798385.1. Lineage (NCBI taxonomy): Eukaryota > Viridiplantae > Streptophyta > Magnoliopsida > Lamiales > Oleaceae > Fraxinus > Fraxinus cuspidata. The sequence continues at coordinate 1,517 of CAIGRP010095058.1, read as the reverse complement.
ATAACTTGAAGACTCAGCAAAGGCTATTGTACATCAGCAAGAAAACCAGAAACATACCCAAGAAGGCATTGGAACTGACCATATGAGCAATATTTAATATTAACAGAAGAAACAAATTCTATTTCTTAGTATCTGATTAAGGAAGACATTGTGCTTGCACAATACTCAAGACTTAAATTGCCCACACAATAGGTGCACATGATCAAGGAAACAAAAATGTAAAAGGAGAAGAGAAGAGAAAACCTGCTTTGTACCCTCTGAGAGGTAAGGGTTGCCGTCTGTAACTGGCAGAAGCAGATGCTTGAACTGAGTAAAGGCATCTGCAGCAGGGCTGAATTCAGCTTCTCCTGGCTTAGACTTCACTAAAAGAATTAACAAACATTTAGCACGATGTAGAATCAATTGAATTTCAAACTAAGAATTGATAAACTGTAGAAGATAGAACCAGAAGAAGAAGAAGATGAGAGGGAAGAAACCGGTAGAGAGGAAAAGAAACGTAGGAAAGGGAAAAAAAGCGTGGCAATGGCCAATTTTATTTTTTATCAATCAATAATCCTCCAAATTATAATGTCATAGCCATATAAATAGTAAAAACCTAGCTAAGTGATGAATTTGGCCCAACCCACAACTACAAACCCAATAACAATAAAAATAGAAAACATAAATGATAAAGCTCAGTAACAATAAAAATTAAGTCTAGATCATGTTCGCATCAACTCTCCCGAGGTGGGAGAAAACTCGACTCTATCTAGTAGATAAGTCATAAATGACGCAATCAATCGCCCAACCATAAATTAAAGGGTTGAACGAGCTTTTTTCCGACGTCCATAAAAGCGTGTCAGCAGTTGTCTGAATCTGGTGTCCCCATCATTGTCCCTTGGATGCGTGGAAGGAGAATTGGGCAAAGGAAGATCTTGCTGACTCCGATAGAACTCAAATAAGTCCGAGTCAAGCTGCTGTAGTGTCTCTATAGTAATCCATGTGCAATCAGGCTCAGGCCGATCAACCCAACTCGTGGAAGGAGACCTGGGTAAAGGAAGGTCCTGCTGACTCCGATAGAGCTCCAATAAGTCTGGGTCAAGCTGCTGTAGTGTCTCTCGAGTAACCCATGTGCAATCAGACTCGGCCGATCAACCCAACGAACAAGGAAGACTTGAACATTCCCATCTTTAGTGAACACAATCTGTTAATCTAAAATAGCATTAATTTTATCTTTGTGTGCCGGGAAATGTGGTATTGGGTAAGTGCAAGAGATTCATGGTCAAGGTCCACAGATGGAGGTAGAAGAGGATCATCGGAGGAATTTAAATGGCTTTTATAAGCAACTAAATCCTCAACATTGAAAGTATGATGGTAGCCAAGATATGGCGGCAGATCAAGAACATATTCATTTAGGCCAACTTGCTTTAAGATTTTAAAAGGACCAGGGCTGCAAGCTTGCAATTTAGAGACGGATCCATCTAGGCTCCGCTCCGATTGAATTCGGATCATAACATAATCCCAATATTAAAATCAAC
>CAIGRP010095054.1:0-18327 GCA_903798385.1 Fraxinus cuspidata | reverse complement strand
TTATTATTTTTTATGGGTTTCTTTTCGAATTTATTTATTTTTTTGACCGAACCTTGCGTCTGTTCGGGTTTTGGAGGTTATCTGAACAGTGACGACTGTTCTGAAATGGTTTGAAGGTTGTTCGAATGGCTACGAACAACTCTATAAATAGCGTGCCTCGGTGCCATAAATAATTACACAATTTTCATTGCAATCATTCTGTGCTTTGAATCTCACTCCCCTCTCTCATTCTGATATCGTTCTCAAAAGTGAAAAACACTCCGTTGAGTTCTTTGGAACTCCTGCAGATTGCTGTGCTCGTTGCTGATTGCTGTGCTGCTTCCGTAGGAGACAAAAATTCGTTCTATCCTGGTAAACGATTGCTGAATACTTTTAGCATCTGTAAAGGCAATAAATTCGTTTTAAGGAAATATCGTAAATTCAGTGGGCTCGAATTATAGTGCGATCAATTTGATATAATTTATAAGCTAAGGTAATCTTGTCGTAACATTGAAGGAGACTTTTATATTCCAGAAAAACACTTTCTACCTTCCACGTCTGGTCCACTTTAATTTTTTCTCCGAACTTTCAACTTGAAGTTGCGTATACTAAAGACAACTGTCAGACAAAAAAACACTGACGACAATAACGACTTTGATAACCTTAATGAAGTTTCCTTTTTCACATTACAATTCCAACCTATGTGTACATATTTGAGCCTATAATGTCTTCATTTTCAAGAAGTAAAAGACTGACGATATACAATCAGGTTTCATTGTAGCAGTAGAATCAGCTCAAGCGCAATTATGAGGATAATCAACTGGTGTTTGAAGTTGTTCCGTTACTACGTTGTTTTCTCAAAGGAAGCCATGTATATATTTGGTAGATTCAGTATAATTATAGTATCTATAGGCTATAGCGGATTATTTCTGATTATTTGATCCTAATTTCTAACACTTGGCTTCAATGTCTGTAGGCCTCATATTTGTCCACAGTTTCGTAGAGAATGCACTGATAAATATATTGATCACTCATCTCCCAGGTGTATGGGAGTGGGACATACCAACATTGGTTAAAGCTGTCAATTTACAGGAAGGAACCTCGGCAGTTCTGCAAATTTTATTTGCTTTTGCATCGGATGCCTATCTGGGCCGCTTCAAAATGGTGGTTTACTCCACCATATCTTACATCATTGTGAGTAGTAATGAGAGATTAACATTAAACCCATCTCACTCTATCGTATTCATGAATTTTCTAAATCAATCGACTTTTTGTAGGGATTAGTGCTGTTCTGGAATGCAGCCCGGCATACATATGCAGAGATTCGAACTTTTTATTTGGGACTGGTACTAATAACTCTGGCAAAAGCAGCAAAAGAGGTATCATTGAGAGCATTTCTTGATGATCAATTCATGGCGAAGGATATCCCAACCACAGAAGAGGATGAAGAACGACAACATAGCCGTAGCAATGTCTGGTGGGGCTCTGCATCCATCTTGGGTACTATTCCAGCTATTTTTGTCCCGAGTAGTTCATTGAAGCTGCTTTCTATGATCTCAGCAATTGCAATGATGGTTTCATACTTGTGGTTCTGGTTGGGTGCAAAATTTTACAAATGCAATCGACCAAGAGGCAGCGCCATCTCTGATGTTCTATTTGTTATCAAAACAGCAGTACTGAAAAGATATCTTCTCTATGCAACTATTCCAGAGCAGCTCTTCAACAATTATAAAGGTGTTACACATATTGAGCCTCGTATTTCATGGTTGAGGTATGTCCCTTCACTTTGTTTCTGACTTACAATCTAGACTATGAGATCATTGATCTTATTTACTAACCATGCACAGCATTTTGTTTGTTAAACGACAGGTGGTTAGACAAAGCTCCCATTTTGATTGAAGAGAAAAATAGGCCAGACAAGCCTTGCTCCGTTGCACAAGTGAAGGAAGTGAAATTTTTATTGAGGATGGTTCCTATGTGGATGACTTTCCTTACGTACAGTCTGGTTGATGCAACAGGGAGCACCTTCTTTCTCGAACAAGCTAGCAACATAAATGACAATTTCTCTATTACTGTTCTCAATATATTAGTAACAGTTACAAGCTTTGTAATTGAATGGCTATGTGACTTTCTATTTCGAAAAATTGGTAGCGAAATGAATGGACAACTCATAACGCAGGGGAGAATCGGTATTGGAATGACATTTTCTGTCATTTGTTGCATATTTGCTTGGAAAAATGCAGTTCACTGGCTGTATTTGGTCAAGACATACTCCCAGCCAAGAATACATATGGATATTTTTAGCCTAACTCCACAATTTATCCTCTTGGGAATTATGAAAGGACTTTCAGAAGGTGGGCTTCAAAGTTTCTTTCGTTCCCAGGTTTCTGAATCCCTAAGGAACTACGGACCACCATTTGGAGAATGTGTGATAGGCATCGGAAAGTTTCTGAGTGTACTTTGTATCCTCATTTTCAGTAGCTGGTTTGGGCAGGATATAGATTCAAGTCGTTTGGACAATTATTATGCGATGCTGACACTTATAAGTTTTGTCAACTTTCTAATCTACTGGTTGGTTGCGTATTGGTATGGAGATGATCAATTTCCACCTGAAGTAGACTGTGAGCCACTCATAGAAAGTGCACAAGACAGTATTGGACCTTTGGTGCTTCGATCCTTCTCTGATCAGATGTCCAATAACCTTCAATATATAAGTGTTTCAACAAAGAGAACACGATCCTTATCTGATAAGACGCCCAATAACCCTTCATATTTCAGTGTTTTCAGGAGGAGAACGTGGTCCTTCCCCGGTCCTGCTTGCCCTAGAACTCCGATCAGACTGGATGATGCACACGTGCAGGAAAAAGAAGAATTGCTCCATGTATAAAAATATTTGATTGTGAACATCGTGATGTTTTGTGAAATTGGTCGATGATATTACTCCATTGAACTGATCATGGAAAGGTCCCTCAGGACTCCTTCCTGTTATTTTGTTTCTTAACATGTTGTGATTACTTATTTTTCTCCCTTTGTATTGCGTTGTTTTTCTTTCTGAAATAGATATGTCTCTGTGTGCATAGGCTTTATTTTATCCCTGTCATCAGATGGCACAAACCACTGATAAATCATCAGACCAAAATATGGATTTTCCTATTTCTGATCCCTTCACAAACCCATATACTTAATGGCAAAGATCATCAGTCACTGTTGTTCTTTTGTGACCTCTATTTTCAATAGGAAACTATAATACTTGGTACAGATCAATGTACACGCTTAAGGGCAAAGAACAAATTGAGATTTACACTAACGGTGTCCCAAGGTAACAATCGCCAAAATAAGAACAAAGTCTAATTTCTCAACTCATTGCAACCTAGCAAGGAGTTGGACAAACATCTAATCAATGGAGGAGGACAACATGAGGAACACAAGTTCAAAACGTGCCCTCTAGTGTCTGAAATTGTCTGCTCAGACTGTTCATCTGTCTGAGTGTGAAATGCAACGTTGAATTTCAACTTTGTTCCCATTGCCTTATGAAGACTTTTCTAAAAAGTTCGATTTGAACTTTGGATCTGTATCTAAGATAATCGGAACAAGAACGACATGCAGTCTCACAATCGCACAGACACACAACCATGTGAACTTATCCATCGAAAATGTCAATTAGGAAGGCAAGGTATGTGCTCATTTAGAGAGTCTGTAAAGTCCGTGTACATGTGAGGAAGATATTTAGAAATATGTGAATTTGAGGACGAAATTTATTTTATTGGGGTAGATTATAACACCCGAGTCCCGACCATTTGTGATTGTTCATTTAGGACCTTTCTGAAATGATTAGAAAGTTTTCTTCAGTTGATGTCCAGTGAGATGATCTGGGGCCACGTCATACTCCAAATAATCAAGAGTTCAAGGAATTTCTTAAAACCTCTATATCTCGAATGATTTTCATATCTTGACCACGAAGGTCTATCCGAAGGATTTTCTATACAATTAAGAGAGAGGAGACCTTGAAACACAAAAGACAATGGCCATGCATGGTTTCATTTCTCAGGATATTATATATTATTAGGATTATGAGTTTAATTAATTATTTTCTAATTAAAAATAGTTATCCGATTCTTTTATCATATTGATATCAGAGCCGTAGTTGGATAACCAAAGGTAATTAATTCCATAAATTCGATTAACCTTTGTTTTCCTTTGATTGACTTTAACTTGGGTTCGACTTGTCCATAATAACTTTTCTCGAGGCGAAGTAATTAATTACGGCTACGAAACGAACCCAATATTGATATAATAATTCTTACTCCTCCAGTAATTAATTATTTGACTCAAAATAATTAATCGGTTCTAAACTTTTTTCACTTAGATCTTTCAATAATTCAAAATTATCGTGAAAGTCCAATTAACTATCCTCCAATTTCAGCTATTGCTAACTTGTATGGTGACTAGACATGAAAATTCAACACCAATGGCTAGTGAACGCTTACAAGCTAGCTAAAAAAAAATGTTAGGATTCTAAAATTCGAGTCTTTATTTGTTTTTAGAATCCATCATTCTAATCACTCACGCTTTTTGTAAAACCAATTGATGTATTTAATGATATCTATGACCAATATGTTGCTACACCACCTCAACCCATTGTTGTCTACTTAGTGGAGTCGAATTAAGAAAATACGAGAATTCTAAGGAGAAAGAGATCCGTTTGAAGACTTGCTATAGTTAAATGTGTTTTTTCGGAAAAACAAAATTATAATTTAGATTTTATCAAATTTTATTAGATTAGATTGGTTTAAATTAGTTTTTATAATATTGTGAAGTATCAAAAGTTCCCCTAGATTTTTAAGTTCTTTACAACTTTAAAAGGGTAACTAGGGTTTAATTTACACGAAATATTAAATCAGAATTAATACTTCACATTTCACTTGTGCGTTTGCCAGCCTCCTTATAAGAAACTCTGAGACCCAATAATTTAAACTATTGATACCTAGCAAATGAAATAAGTTTTATGAATTAGACTACACATTATCAAATTTCAAAAAAAATGTAGATTAATTCTACAAATTAATGACTAAAAGAAATAAACAATTAATTCATTGAGTTAAACTTAAATTTACATTTCTCAAATAATCAAAACCCAATCTTGTAACTATCCATCATTTTGATAAATAATCGTTATCTTAGTAACTACGCTTTATCTTGGTAACACTTTTCAAGAAACAAATATAGTGCAAATCTCAGACTGTCGATTAACTAATTGTGACTATTGCAAACTGTTCTATAGAAACTCTTTGTCTAACTTTCTACTTGCTCCTCCAATTGTTCATCAGATTGTCGCTGACAACCGTTCATAAGAGTGTCTTTTCGATTGGTGAACACATCTATTTTTCGATTTATTTGTGTTAATATATATGCTCTCTTTTCAGTTTTCATGAGCAGGACGATTGAAGCTTGGAAAGCCATACATCTTGACATAAATAGAATTTTGGACTAGTGCAAAAAGTTCGAAGAAGGATGCCAAATCATTGGGTGATGACATTTGACTTTGAGGCTTCGAACCTTTCGACCCTCTCATCATCATTGTGACGATAAGTAGGCTTTCAATTGACGAATTGCGTTTTAAAATTAAATGCAACGTTTGTGTTCACCTTTTAGACCACGACATAATAACAAATACTACTAAAAAGTAATTCTTCTATGGAAGCATGCATCAATACCAAAATATATATTTTCAACACATTGTTGGCGAAAGTGTACATCATTTTTTGACCATAACGGAATGGATCATCCAATGGAACTTCGACAGTGGACAATAAAGTTCCTTGATAAAATCTAGGGATGACCATGTTTCAAGTGGTTTCTATATCAAATTGACCATATCTTTCTACAACACTTCGTCCTAATTTCGATATTCGAATACTTGCAGAAGCTAATGCAATTTCTAAAATCACTCCATCGAATGCCAACAGCAGACCACCTCAGAATGATCGATACAACGAAAAAATAAACATGTAATGATTGACAAATTCTTCTACATAGTTCGCATCTATACTAAATGGTCAATAAAATTTCTCCATACAATCTGGACCTTAGTTCAATTTAGTGTTATAAATTCCTGCATCAAACCACCACAACATTACCAATAACATAGCAAAAAAAATTCAAGTAACAACTGAATATCATTCAACATCACACGTCTCAAAATAAAGACGTTTTGAATGTAGTGTTGTCCAAAATGTGTACTTTAAGTATATGCTAAAATTATGCTCAATATTCTGTAAGATAAAGTCATCTAGCGTAGTAATCGAACTAATAATAACAAAAAAATATTGCCTTACCCCGATTGAGAGAAATCAACGGGACAAAAGATACGAATTGGGGTAAAATCTCTAGTAGTTGAAGGATGATAAAATTTTCAACCACGCCAGCTCACCCTAAATATTAAACGAGAAGGACGAGGATCATGGTCCCCATCTTGAATTGCGTGAACCTACCTCGAATCCTTTTATTTGTTTTATTTTTATATTTTTCAATCTATATAATATTTAATTAAATAAATAATATTATTAACTAATTTTTTAATTAATTTTATGGAAAAGTAAATTGAGATTTTTTAATCATGGCAAGTTTCCTGATGGGACGGGATGGTAATAGGGGTCTCCATTCGGACTCACTTCGTTGTCATCTTTAAATGGTCGATGTTGTAGTCATAGAAACTAGGACATAGATGACTTTTTGAACACCTCACGAATGTGTGGACCCTCAGCTATCAATTAGAGAGTGAAGAATAAGGTTTAGGGGGGAGGAGGCGGGTCAAGCGGAGGTGGAAGTATTGTGTTTTGAGTTATTTTTTCAAAAAAGAAGTAAACCTTAGTAACATAAGAAAATTCCAGGCATCGTCCAAGAAAACAATAGATTTTTTCAAAATTTTATGAATTGTAAGCTTTTTCAAATTCAATTATCACAACATGATTTCTGGGGCAATGTTGTCACTATTAAGAGCATAGTTTGCAAAATAAGTCACGTAGATAAGGTCCTTGTTTGTGGGGAGGTAAATTAATTTCTTTTTAGAAATTTTGATAAAAAATAATAAAATATATAATAAAAATTAATTATTGATGTCAATTGATATTAACTAAAACCATGGGCAAGATATACTTGTTCATTTTGCATTAGGGACTGTGTTATTTGTCCACAGATTTACTATGCGACATATATGTGACGATTTATGATTTGATGCACAAATCAATAAAAAAATTACCACATTATGTACCAAATCACAAACCGACTTATATATGCTGCGTAGGAAGATTATCGATAAATTTCACGGCAAATAACATTATTCCTAATTTTTTACTCTTTGGTTGGCACTAGTGATGGCAATGGGCCGAGCCGGCTCGCCCTTAAATCCACGAGCTTTTTGATTTTTTTTTTTTTTATTCATTGCTTTCAAATGTTAATTGGATGAAAAAATTATTTGAAATTTAAACTGTTTAATTAAATAATATCACTTGCAAAGTGTAGATGTAACAAGGTTCTCCCTGTTTTACAATCATTAAAATAAGTGATTTTTTTAAAACTCATTTATAGTCACATATTATTTTGAAAAATTATTATTTCGAAATTGATTTCCCTAAAAAAAGTTCATTTTAATGATTGTGAAATAGAGTCATAGACAAGGACTGGTCGGCGGGCAAGTCAGAGACGTTGGCGGTCGGGCCGAAGGCCAAATTGAGGACTGATATTTGACCCATCTGTCCATCTCCACCCATGCTACCTCGATCCTATGCTTATTCCAGAATTCCTTTCTACTTTACCTTCCCCCCTTTCTTACGGCCAAATTCCCCAAATTTCACTGTCAAATTGGTAACCAATCGTTAAGAATCTAAGTTCAATAATCAATGCAGGCAGTGCAATGCCCCAGACATGGCTTCCACTATAACGGCACGTTGTGTGCGTGCGACCCTGGCTTCTTCTACAATTTCAGCGGCAACAGCTGTGGGCTGTTGACGGAGTTGGGGCCGGCGGTGGAGCTGAACAGTGGTGTCGACTATGATTCTACTCTGGCATTCCCTGAGACCATATTCTCCTTTGACTCCATCAAGAAGTTTACCCAGTCGCAGGCCGTTTTCTTAGAAGCCACCCTTGCTATGCTTCTCTTCTGGCTCGGCACCTGCCTTATCCTCCGCCTCTTTCCCCTTGGAACCGATGGCCGCTCTCCCTGGTTCAAGATCCGCTGGTGGATTAGCCGTCTTGACGTCTCATTCGCAACTCGGCACTGGCTTGTAAGTCCTGTACTCTTTCTTCATCTTTTCTTTATTCAGGGAACAGTTGCTAATAATCTCAATTGATGGTACTATGTATGGGGTTTGGGTAGGAGGACCAGAAGGTAGTGAAGAAGCGAAAAACAGAGCTTGGCGGGACTTTCTCAATTGCTAGCTGGATACTCTTTATTGGCTTGTTTGCTGCGTGAGTAATACTATTATTACGTCTCCATGTTTACTTTGTTGCTTCTTTTTATCTGTCTCGAGGTATCTACCTCTGCATATTATATTTATGGATCAAGGTACTTTTTACACTACAGGTTGCTCTACCAAATCATATCGAAGAGGAGTGTTGAGGTTCATAATGTTAGAGCAACAAATGCACCTGATTTAGCGGCATTCTTGAATGACTTAGAATTCAATATTACCACTATTTCTAGTATGAGCTGTGCACAATTGCGCGGTCTTGGGACTTTAGTTACAGGGAATCCAGGCTTCATTGATTACAGGGTCGCTCCTTTGTCTAACTTTGCTAACTATTCTTGTCTAAACACCAGCAAGGGGCCTACCATTACGCTTAAGTGCAACAAATGCCAGCTTACTCAAGACATTTTGTATGTCACGTGGCAGTTCATTGATCTTCCGAATAATCCAGCAACTGCTGTTGGCTTTCAGTTCAACCTTACTGCAAAGAGCCATGCAGATAAGAAGCATTTGAGCTTTGTCAGTGGAACGCTAAAAAATGCCAGCAACTTTGAAGACGTACCTGTTACCTTTAGAGGGGCCGTCCCTAATATACTGAAATTTAATTTATTTCCTAGAATATTCCACAATCTACGTGATCTAAAGCTTATCCAACCTCTTTTTCATGAGTTTCTCCCTGGTTCATCTTTTAGTGAGATAAGTCAGCTTCAAACGTCGCTTGAAAACTCCAATGATGGACTTATCAACACCACATTGTATGTCAATTTCCTATCTTCATATATTGTTGAGATTGACAATCAAAATATTTTAGGACCGGGTGAGTAATTTCCATAAACTTATATGCTCTCTCTCTCTCTCTCTGTGAATTATATTCCTTGCCTTGCAAATTTTTAATCCTTCTACCTTGCGCAATGCATTATGATGTTAATTGAAGTACAAGGTTTATATTGTTTGGAGAAAAAAATTCAAAATACTTTGCATTGTTTATTGAACTTTGTGGAGATGTGAATTATATGTTTGTGACTATGTGTTTAAATAAAGTCCATATAATTATCAGTTTATACTCTGTTTTTATAGTTCTCGGAGTTGACGTGCACACTTCCCTTTGTAATTTCCTTTCTCAATTATCAATGTCACGGACTTGCGATTGTTGAAACTACATGCTATATTTAAGAACTACCTTTTTCTTATCACAAAATTAATTTTATAACAAGCAGTAGCTAGCCAATTACTGTAAGGAGCAAAGTCTATGAATGACATCAAGAACATAGTCATATGCATGGAAGAATGCTATAGGGAAGCTTCTAAAATTTATTTTTACGCTGACATGAAGAAGAATGGTAGGATCACTAATTCAGCTTGAGAAAGCCTCAGTGCATTTATTATTAAGTTAATTTCTGGATTCATGCGGTGGCTTTAATGAATATGCTGATGAAGTTTTACTTTTTTCAAGATTATTCATGTCAAGAGGTGCTTCCTATTTTTGTTTTCCTGTAGCACAACATCAGTGTAGCCTTCATTTAATGAAGTAGTGGTATAAGTCAAGGTTCTTATTTTAAAATCAAGATGGGATTACTAAAACCATCTTAGTGTTTGTTCTCTCTCTTTTTATTTTTCTTCATGTTTCAAATTATTACTTCCAAATTGAAAAGGCTTTACAAAGTTCCAACTTTCACCCCATCAAATCAACCATAATTTAGTTTTATTGTGCATGCCACAATTTACATTACCTGAGCTTAAACTTTTTCTGATCCTTGGTCCCTTGAAACCAATTACCTTCACAAATGTCTGAATCCCAGGATAGGGAGGGAGTTTGGCATATAAAACCCTTTGATCTTGCACACCTACATGGTTTTTCTCTAGAAGCTTAAGAGGTCCACTTGTTAAACATACACCTGTTGGTGGAAGAACATTACATTTTTTTATTTTTTTTAGCATTGTTGTGGAAGAACATGATATGAGATGTAGAAGTAAACAAATAAACATACTTAGACGTTGTCAACTACTCTTCTTGTGAAAACATTCTGTTCTTTTTCTTCTAAGCCACTGAAAGGGATAAAAGCTGACACTTCGGTTATATGGTGAAGTTTTGCTCACTTATTTTCAACTAATTAGGATTGACATGCTTGACTTTAGCGCTATATTCTTTTCCCATCCTTCTGAAGAAAAAAAGAGGAAATAGAAACTCTTGCAATGGAATTCAGAAGAAATAGCAATGGACAGCGAAGAGCAAAAAACTCCATCCCTTCCATTTCCACGCCTCTTTCCAAAATTTGATCTTCTCCCCACCCCTGATTCAATCTCATACAATAAAGAAATACTGGGGTAAATTGTGAAATATTTTTCCAAGGACTTGAAAATCTACCCACTTATTTTATCTGGTCCATTGCTACGCAACTTATACTTACTCTTAAGCACCGCCCAAAAATGGGATTCTTGTACCAAAGGGAACCTTCACACCACTTGGCACTTTCCTAAAATTTACCATATTTTTTTGTGTTTTAAGTTTCCCTTACCTAAACCATCGTTGCTTATCGATTTTGAAAACACCAAGCCACGAAATGCCCTTTTGTCCAATACTCCTATTTTCCTTGCTTTCCCATGAGATGTCTGTATACAATTTACTATAAAAGTAGACGTAACCACCCTTCCGTGCTCTCAAAAAGAGACATAAAATAATGCTCAAGAGCTTCAACTTTGCCAATGCAAGTCTCCCACCACTTGAGAACAAAACCCCCTTCCACTCGTCCAATCTCTTTATGACATTTTAGGAAGACAAGATCCCAAAATTCTATTTTAATGCATCACCTCTCAATGGAATTCAATGAACTTTAATGAACGACTCCCCACTTCATAATTCAAATCGGGCACTAAGGAAGCTACTTTGCCCTTCAACTCCCCACATACCACTTTCATTTTGCTTTCGCAGGTTAATATAATAACCCTTCTATGGCAACCTCAAAATGAAATAATCTAGAATTGGTATCGCCTTCTAATCGCTTGATTTTGCTTCTTGTCTCAAGGACCTTTTCTCTCTCACTAAAATATCTTCAAATTTGCATTTTAAAGAACCTATTTCTTCATAAAAGTGGGTATTTTAACCGAAACCGAACGTTTCGAACTGGAACCACCTGTTCGGGTTCGATTTCGGTTCCAAATGTGGTTCTAAAAATTACATTGACACCGAATGATTCCATTTAAATAATATCAGGAATTTAATGGATGGTTCCGGTTCTTGAAATATCCGAACTGAACCACCTAGTGGGGGATGGACAATTTAGCCGGAACCATCAGCTCCAAAAATTACATGAAATCGAATGATTCCATTTACACAATAATGGATGGTTCTTCGAAATATCCCGACGCCTACCCCTATTTCTTCTTTAAAGCCATGACTTTTCAGCTCCAATTTCTCAATCCTTCTAAAAAAATTGACTTTCTCATTAATTTTTCCTTTGCAATTTTAAAGTGCCTACATAAATTTGTACCCCTACCAAACACAGAATGCCTTCAGATCACCACTATGAAATTTCATAGCTTATGATCAAGCCACTCGTTTCCCACCAAATTGGAGTTGACCCTGGCTTAAAGTTGAATAACTAGTTTCCACCAGACAATGATCCGGAACCTCCCACGAGACCTCTTGGGAAACATCCTGAAAAATACCACTCCAATTATAGTGAATGAGAACCTGTCCAGTCGAGAAGAAACAACAATTTCCGCATAGTTTAATAGTGTGAATTTGCATTCTTCTTTGGCAGGTGTATCAATCCACCTTCTATGATAAATATATCAATCTTCTGCATGGTTATTTTAAAGCGACGGGTCCACCACCGTGAAACTTTTCCCTCCCATGCTTGCTACATTGAAATCTCCCCCAAACACCAAAACTTACCATGTACTGATGTTATACCTGCCAACTCGGACCGAAATATATTTTGGAGACTACAACTATTTGGACCATAGATTTATGAAAGCCACCAATGAAACTTTTCTTTTTGTTAAATTCAAGACCATTTTGACTGGTTTTTTCTTGTTCTTACAATAGTTAAAATTATGAAAATGGCTGGTCCAAATTCTCAATCTCTCATGCTCTCCATGTTCTTTAATCAACTCTAGTTCTGAAAACTGATTCTGAAAAATACGTACACCCTCTGAGCTGTATGTTTTGAAATTTCCAACCTTCCAGCTTCATATTATCTAAAGCTGCCACCCTTTTCTTCTCTAATATCATGTGTCCAACCGCCATAGGAGTCTCCTTACTTTACAACTTTTCTTGCTGGAATGTAGATTTTTGTCAAAGGGGAAAAACCAAGCTTGATTCTTTCCTTTCCACGCGGAAACTCCATAACTGTGGGAATATGGCCATCTTCCAGACCTCTCACTCTAATAAGGCCATAAGAGCATCTGCCGTGCATTAATCTTCTTTCTATCTTCCTCATTCTGAATGCTGCACCGCTGTCTTATCGGCTAAACATGGAGCAATATGCACCTCGCTCATCAACTTCAAGGAAAAGCCATTCTGATTCGACTCTGTGAATATTCTGAATGCAATCTAACTATTGTTTCTTTTGTTTTCAAGTCTTCTTCTTTATCATGAGAACCAGGCTTTACTTGGAGTATTTCATCTTTGGAAATTTGAAACTTGCTGACCTATTTTGCTGAAGACTTTATAAGTTGTTCATTCTGGTGTTGCTTTCCAATTTCATTACATTTGAGTTATATTTTCTGCAGTCAGTAATTTGATGTTACATTTTTCTTACTAACAATGCAGTTAGCTTCCTTGCTGATGTGGGGGGCCTTTATTGCACTTGTATTGGTATTTTTTTCTACTTCTTGGTGCAAGTACGTATGGATTCTAATCTTATATTTTCTTGTTCCATTTGTTTTTCATTTTTCTAGTTAGAATTGATTATCTACAATGTTTTGTTTTGTTTTGTTTGCACTGCCAACTTATCCATTTATTTCTCATGAACATTTTTCTTTAGCTATCACTTTATTTGATTTATGAAATATGACTTGCAACTCTTAACACTTAGTGCTATTACATGAACCATACCAAATAGTAAAATCAAAATTGTATTCATGAATCAACCTCAATAATGCTTTTCCTAACTTGTTTAAAATACTCTTTAAGATATTTTAGGGGTAAAGCTATCATATGTGGACAAGATATCTGCTTCTCCTTCATCTTCAAATGGTGAAGCCATGGTCGTTTATTCACTGTGTATCTACTGAGGTCTTGATATACATAATGTGCAAGCTCTATTATTTAGTTGTTAAGAGGTACATGATAGAGCATGTGATGAGAATAAAAACATGCTAAGATTACACTTTAACTTTAGGAAGTATAATTAAGAAATAAATTTGGTATATACTATGGAATTTCTTTCTTTAGTTATTAGTTAATGTTTGGAAAAGAGGAAACAGTCTTGTTTATGTTCGTCTGTGGCATCGTTCGTAAAAGAAGTCTCTAGTGTTTGGAAAAATATATTATTGTTTGTCAAAAAAGTTCATTAAAAAAACATTTCAGCCAGATCGAGTGATTTGGAGGAATACACCTGATGGTAGTTTCAGCCAGATCGAGTGATTTGGAGGAATACACGTGATGGTAGTTTTGCTATCAAGTCAGCTTGACAGTTGTTTGGACAAAATTCGCAAGCGTATGATATTATTGACAAGTAATAAATTTAGTGAGTGTATTTGGATTTTAAGGAGCTATCATCGATAAGGGCCCAAACTAAAGATAAGCAGGTGGTGGATAAGCCTAGAGGCGAGTCTCAGACGCGGATTGAAGTGGTCATTTCCTTTGGTGATGGACATAAGGTCGAGATGGAAGGACAAATAGGGATGAAATGGATCCAATGATTGAGGCATATTGAGAGGCTGAACCTTGGGCTAAAGTAAGGGAGTCGGGTACTACGAATCTGGATTCAGAAATATTGGAAGCGATCAATTGTTCTACGAAGGAGGGTGCGTTCGACGCGTTTCCACCTGTAAAGGGATTATTGTTGGAGATGGCGAAACTTAATGCACTTGACGTTAAACCTCGACCGTCAAATTGTGTTCTTCAAAAAATTCTGGATTTCAGCAAGATGGTAGGTATGTCATGTGATGGGTATGAAGATAGGCTCTTGCAATTATTCGAGGAACTGGATGCTAGTAGGGGACAGTGGATGGGTACATCAGGAGCTTAGACGAGAAAAGGGTGATTGTGAGCATAAGCATCTTGAATGCTCGGTTAATTATGATGTCAAGGGTGGCGAGTCAATGAGAGGTCTGATGGGGAGAGATGACGAAATGTCAAGATGACTACGAAAAAAATTAGTTGGAATGTGAGGGGGCTTATGAAGTTAGGAAAAGATTAGGTGTTCAGAATCTATTAAGGGGATGGAGGGCTCACCTTTTATGTCTACAAGAAACAAAGTTGAAGGTCGTTCCGAGGGCTGTCGTGAGTAGCCTATAGGGGGGACAACATGTGGGGTATCAGTTTGCAGGATCATGGGGGTTTCAGGAGGAGTGCTAGTAATGTGGGACGCTAGAGTTTTTGATATGGAGGAGGTTAGTGAAGGGCTATTTTCTCTATCGCTTTCGTTTAGAAATAATGGGGATAGCTTCCGTTGGATGTTATTAGGAGTTTATGAGCCTAATGTAGAAAATAGTAGAGGTGGATTGTGGGATGATGACTTGGTGGAACCTCCCAACGTGTATTGGAGGAGATTTTAATGTGGTTCGATTTTCTACCATGAGGTCTAGTGAGGGGAGATTAACAGGGGCTATGGAGGACTTTTTCAGGGAGAACATGTTGGTGGACTTGCCTATTATTGGGGGAGATTTTACTTGGTCATCTAATCGAGACCAACCTGTCCTATCCCGAATAGATCGGTTTCTGGTACGTGGGGAGTGGGAGGCTAAGTACCTAGAGGTCACTTAGAGGAGATTGGAGAGGAAGTATTCAAATCATTTCTCCATTTCGTTATCTGGGAATGCAAGGCACAGTGGAAGAAGGCTTTTTAGGTTTTAGAAAATGTGGCTAAAAGTAGAAAGTTTAGGGAACGAGTACGGACTTGATGGGCATCCTATGACCTCGGGGGCCTCCTAGTTATGTGTTAGATCGAAAATTGAAGGCCTTGAAAAGGGATCGAAAGAGGTGGAATGAGAAGGTGGTGGGAGATGTTACCTATCGCAAAAATCAATGCCTATCAAATATAGAAGAGTTGGATAGGAGGGAGGAAAGTCGAGGACTGGTAGGGGATGATAGGGCGAGACGTGGGGAATTAAGGGAAGAGTTGGAGAGGTTGATGGAGATGGATGAGATTTCTTGGCGTCAGAAATCTACGGTCAAGTGGTTGAAAGGGGGACAAATGCACCCAATTTGTCCATAAGGTAGCTAATTTCAATAGGCGCAACAATTCTATCACTATGTTGGAGGTAGATGGGGTTACTTATGAGGGTCCACGGGATATCGGGACCTAAACGGGAAGCTTTTATCAAACTCTTTATCATGAGCAGTTGGACAGGAGGCCAGAATTGGAGGGGGCAGATTTTTCTACTATTAATGAGGAGGATGCTAGTTGGCTAGAGAGGCCATTTGGAAGGATGAAATTAGGGAGGTGGTGTTTAACATGAACGACGATAAGGTTCCAAGACCCGATGGATTCTCTTTCTCATTCTATAAGGCTTGTTGGGAAGTGGTGCGATCAGACATTGTGGATGTCCTTATTTTTTCCAGTGTGGAAGGTTTTTAAGAAGCGCCAGTACTACATTTATTGTGCTACTTCTAAGAAACCGGGAGTGAAGGATATCAAGGACTTTCGTCCTATCAGCATAGTGAGTGGGGTATACAAGATTATTTTGAAGATTTTGGCGAATAGATTAATGGAGGTGTTGGGGAAAGTGGCGTCTAAGTTTCAGAATGCTTTCGTCAAAAGGCGCCATATTTTGGATTCCGTACTTAATAGCAAATGAATGCATTGACTCAAGACTGCGCTTAGGGGTTCCAGGAATGTTATCTAAGTTTGACATTCAGAAGGCTTATGATCACGTTAACTGGGGATTTGTTTTGAATATGCTCAAGTGATGTAGCTTCGTGGAGAAGTGGTGCCAGTGGATTCAGCTTTGTATTTCTATAGTTTCTTTCTCAGTTATGGTGAATGGCACTCCTAATGGTTTTCATAGTAACAGAGGATTAAGGCAGGGGGATCTTTTGTCTCCATTGCTATTTGTCAATTGTAATTGAAGCCTTTAGTAGGATGCTTGAGAAGGCCATGGGGGAAAGTTTGTTAAGGGGCTTTTTTGTTGAGCAGTTGCAGGTTTCTCATTTTCTATTTGCAGATGATATGTTGATTTTCTGTGATGCAGATGTTGAGCAATTCAGGAATTTGCGTCGTTTACTCATGTGCTTTGAAGTCGTATCTGGATTGAAACTAAATTTGGGAAATTCTGAGGCTATCATAGTGGGAAAGGTCGATAACGTCGAGGAGTTGACTGCGATATTAGGTTGCAGGGTTGCGCAACTGTCTATAACATATCTTGGGCTTCCTTTAGGAGCACGGTTTAAAAGTGCACAGATTTGGAACAGTATTGTAGAAATGGTGGAGAGAAGGCTAGAGGGTTGGAAGCGTATGTACCTCTCAAAGGGAGGTCGTCTTACTCTTATAAGTCCACTTTGTCGAATCCCCTTATTCTTGTCATTGTTTCCTATTCTTGTTGTAGTAACAAAAAGATTAGAGAGGATCCAAAGGGAGTTTCTTTGGGGAGGATTAGGGGAGGAGAGGAAATTACAATTGATTAACTGGGGTGTAGTTTGTTCTCACATACAGAGTCTCGTACTGTTTAATAAGGCCTTGCGGGTAAGTGGTTGGGGCGATTCGGAGTGGAGAGGGAAAGTTTTTTGGAGAGAAGTTATAGGGGCAAAATATGATGTTATGGAGGGGGGATGGTGCTCAGTTGAGAGTCGTGGTTCTTATGGGGTGAGTTTGTGACAGTATATCCGGCGAGTTTGTGACAGTATATCCGGCGAGGGTAGAGCGACTTCCGGGATAGACTTTTGTGGAGCGACTTCCGGGAAAGGTAATACCATCAATTTTTGGGATGATTGTTGGTGTGGAGATCAACCGCATAAGGTGGGATTTCCTTTTTTGTATCGTATTGCGTTGGTGCCGTCTGCCATGGTGAATGATGTCTTAGATGTACATAATGGGAGTTCCAGTTGGAACATTGTTTTTGGTCGGGTTTGCAGGACTGGAAATTGGATGATTATGCGCTGTTTTTGATATTTTTGTACGAGGCACGCATTAGTGCAGGAGATGGTGATTGTAGCAGGTGGATGTTGACACGAGATGATATTTTTTCAATTCGCACTTATTAGGACTTGTGGAGATTTCATTCCCCTGGAAGATGTTATGGAAATGTAAACTGCCTCCACGGGTAGCATTTTTACTATGGACGGTGGTCAGAAGACAGATGTTAACATAGGAGATAATCTTAGTACAATGGGTTTTTATGTTACATAGTGGTGCTATATGTGCAAGAGGGGTGGGGAGACGATTGACCACTTGTTCCTTCATTGTGATGCTGCTCGTTTACTGTAGAATGATATTCTGGCATCGCAACACATGGATTGAGTGTTGCTGAGACGTATGGAAGACGTGTTAAAGGCATGGAGGAGAAAGTTTCGAGATAAGGATAGCCAACTTATATGGGACCTTATTCCGGTTGCATCGTATGGTGTGTGTGGAGAGAGAAACAACTGTTTTTTGAAGATCAAACACAAACAACAGAGCAGATTAGGATTTTTTTTTTTCATTGTATACTTGGTTTAATGTTGCGGCTACTAGGCATATAGACGGGTTGCCCAATTTCATGTTGTTACTTTCTGATT
>CAIGRP010095053.1:0-21945 GCA_903798385.1 Fraxinus cuspidata | reverse complement strand
CCTTATGAAAATAATAAGAAAATTCGGGGCTTTACAATCTCTCTTGGTCAAAGGCTCCATTGATTATCCCAAATAACTTATCTTATTATTGAAGGCAAGGCAATAAGTCCTTCAACATCGAGACTAGCTCGTGAATTTCTTATTACTGAAGGCGAGCCCTAGTTCATGGATCTTTTACTATTAGAGGCAATATTTTGGAGTCTTTTTTTCCTTGAATATAGGAAAATGCGGTATCTTGAAGTACTCATTCTTGAATAAAGGAAGATGTGAAATCGCCAGACGTGTTTACCCTTGTAAAAAAAGCCTTTCCTGGCCTCACTCGTGAGATGTTTATCCCTTGCTTCGCGGGATTTTTATTCCCTGCTTCACCAGATGCTCATTCTTCACTTCGTGGGATGTTTGTTCCTCGCCTCGCCAGATGATTATTCTTGGCTTCGCAAGATGTTTATTCCTCGTTTCTCACTATCGTCGAGCCTATCTATAAGAACTCTTCTATTCGAAGTCAGTTTATAAGACTTCAATATTTCGAGAACTATTAGTAGAATGTTATTCTCCGCCTCGCTAGATGATTATTCCTAGCTTCGGGAGATGTTTATTCATCGTCTCTCACTATAGTCGAGCCTAACTATAAGATCTCGTCTATCTGAGGCTAGTTTATAAGACTTCGATAGTTCGAGAACTATTTGCCAGATGTTTATTCCCCGTCTCACCAAATGATTATTCCTGTCTTCGCAAGGTATTTGTTCCTCGTCTCTCACTATCGTCGAGCCTATCTATAAGACTTCATCTATCTAAGGCTAGTTTATAAGAATCCGATAGTTTGAGAGCTATTCGCGGAATGTTTATTCCCCGCCTAGTCATATGATTATTCTTGTCACTATCGTCAAACAACTTTAAGACCTCGTTTATCAGAGGCTAGTTTATAAGACTTCGATTGTTGAAGAGCTATTTGCGGGATATTCTGCCTCTCCAGATGATTATTCCTGACTTTGCAAGATATTATTCCTCATCTCTCACTATTGTTGAGTCTAGCTTTATAAGACCTCTTCTATCAAAGGTCAGTTTATAAGACTCTGATAATTTTAGAGCTATTCGCGGAATGTTTATTCCCCACCTCGCCAAATGATTATTCCACTAGCTCGATAGTCATTCATCGCTCTGCGAGATGCTTCACCTTACAAGATGTTGCATTGTAGATGCATTTATCTTCAAAGAGCTCATTATGCCTCTGCATTAGCTATAACACAACTATATCTATTTTCAAAGAGCTCATCATGCCTCAGCATCGATTGTATTATAGGTACCTATCTTTTAGATCTTTGCTTCTGCTTCAGCTATATTGCATCTTCTTATCTTTAGAGTTATATTATCCCCTGCATGGATAAATCATCCACCATGTAGGGAAGCATGAGTGCCTTGGGTCCAAATTCTCTAAGGTTGACATCATAGACAAAAATTCACCATCCACCATACAGGGAAGCATGAGCACTTCGATGAAGAGTTGGATCCCAAAATAGATCACCTCCTAATTCGCCGAACCGGATAGCACATGCCTTCCATAGACAAAAATTCATGGGAGAAGTATCTGCCTGGATGAATCATCCAACATGCAGGGAAGTATAGGCACCTCGATGAAGAGCTGGATTCCAAATGAGACCACTTACTGATTCGCTGAAGCGAATAGCACATGCCTTCCATATACAAAAAGCAATAGGAGAAGCCTCCCAAACATTAAAAAAAAAAAAGAGCTTACATTCAAACTTCAAAGATGACTTTAAAAATGCTTTATCTTCACTTCAGCATGAACTTCAAATTTCAGCAAAATTGAAGCATCACTTCAGTATTTTCAGAACCACTCAACATTCAAATTAGGGCTTATAAAGAAATTAAAGGTTTTCCATGAAGGTTCCTACTTTCTTAACTCCAACTATAATATAAGTATCTATACCTGGATTTGGGGGACTCTTGTATACTAGTATCTTAGTATCATTATATTATTACTACTATCATGTGATGATACTATTTTCATTACTGCAAGTACGTATGTCATGTCATCTACATTATCAACATGTTACTCGCTTCACATTAGCAATATTGTTACACTGAGCTGTGAAAACATACGATTTACTTCGATGCATGATATACTCTCTACACATCATATTTTGGAGAAATTTAAACTATCATTGTTTCCCTTTATTATCATTATTTGGAGAGGCAACTGGACCCCAATTTATTTTGTACATGTGCAGTGGATATATTGTATTACATTACAAGTTAGTTTAGTCCATATTATAGAGAAAATGCTGCCGAAATTTTGACAAATTATCTGTGACATCTTCGAGACAATTCACAAGTCCTTGCCTATTTGAGATCGATGCATATTTTCGAGGCAGATCTTAAGTCCTCGCTTATTGAAACAACTCATGTTTCTGAGGTGATCTACAAGACATCACCTACTTGACGGCTTATATTTCGAATGTACGACTCAGACTCGGTGGACTATTGTTACACCTATAAATGTAAGATATCACAAGAATGTACGACTCCGACTTGGGGACTATTGTTTACTTATAAATTACGTGGCATACGCGTGACGGAGGGGGTCCCACATTGATCGATGTGGCATCGACTATTTAATTGATTGGACTCATTTAATTAAATAATAGCATCTTGGGATTGGATTAGCCTATTTAATCAAGCAACATCATATTGAGCTTGGAGCTCGGTGCATCATGCCCACTTTGCCCATTTATTTCTTTATATATCTGTGAGTTCATTTCACATAAAGTATAATTTCTAACTCTATCCAAATCCCCTTTTCCTCTCTTGCACTCTCTTTTTCTCTCGTCCGATCGTTGATTTGACCGTCGGAGTGCAAACGGTCGTCAGACTTTTTCTCGATCGATGGCCTTTGCTTCCGACATGGTGTTCCAGTGTTCAGGTGATGTCTACATGGAGGGAACGTGGAAGGGATTCCGTTGACGCATTTTTTGAAGGCAACAAACTTTTCAAGCATATTCCAAATGCATTGTATAAATCCCCCCACTACAATTAATAGATTTCCAATGCTCGTCGGTTACTCAAAAAAATGGAATTTGATAAAAGAATTGAACTTTTCGACAATAAGCTACAAACACATTTGAAACCACAATTCTTGTTAACGTGTAAAAACCTAAACATCAGCCATACAATCTGATGGTTATAAGTATTGCTTTCTTTTCTTTAACCTCTAAATCATATTATTGTTCCTTTATTGCTCTAATACTACTTTTGAGATGGAATCCACGGGCATTATACTTTCCAAATTTTGTTAGTGCAGATCAATGCAAATGCATTATCGAAATTGCAAAGGCACGCATTGAACCGTCTTCCTTAGCACTTACGTGAGGGAGAAACAGCCGAAAATACTAAAGGTACCGCAAGGAACCTAATTATTGCAAGTTCAGGACTTGTAATTGTTTTACTTTCTATTAAAAATTTCAATTGAATAAGAAAATTTTAGAAAGAAATAATTTTTGTTTATGGAGCAAAATATCAGGCATAAACAGTGGTGGATCCAGCATTGGAGTTCAGACCGGGCGGACGTTGACTGGTCAAACGGAGACTTATAGAGATATAGTAGGTGTTTGGTGTGGATTAAAATTAGATTTTTAATATATTGTGATAAAAGCTTTTGAAATGTGTGATTGAAAAGTTGTGGAATTCATGAAAGATGTGGTTAATATTGATTGCTTGACTTTAACTTAGATTAAAATCTGATTTTTAATCCCCAACTGTTAATATTAATATTGAAAGTTGTGGAACTCACTATAGATTTATTTATTCATATTCTATCTTCACTATGGTCACACGTACAACCACAATGATAGTTGAACTCTATGAGTGTGTCCACTTTAATACTATGTTGAATTACTTATCTAAAAATTTAAACTATGAAAGAAAGAAAAAAAAATTCATTTGAATTTTTTCTTCAACCTAACACCAAGTTTATATACAGGCTTTTGTTTTCTTATTACTTATTGGACAGTAAAATTCTATTAAAATATTTGAATAAATAAATTATTCATAGTTTTAGATTGTGGAATTTGGGTGTTACAACTCATTAAGTTGGTGGTTGAGATTGTGTTACAACGGAAGGGTGGCTCGTTCGTGCCAAATAACTTTCAACCACCAAATAAAGTAGTCACTCCACCGATTCATTTTCTTGCCAGCTTATGCTATAAATTAACTCTCAGCTTTCAAGCTTTATTCTGCATCAATACTGGAGTTCGAGCTGGAGTTGGAGCCTGGCGCAATCAGGCTCGGGCAGAAGCTCCAGTCGGCAGTATTTCTCAACGTTGGTAGATTTGCTGGACGGCTGTAGTTTTCACACGGACTGCGGTCTGCAGCTCAGAGACAGGCAGACGACAGTGGCGCTGGAGCTGGAGCCTGGGGCAGTCGGGCTCGGGCAGCAGCCAGCAAGAAGAAGCTCTAGTCGGCAGTGTTTCTCAACCCTTTTAACTCAGCAGCTCCCTCCGCGGCTCTGCCTCAACTCCTCTTTGCCGATTTCAATTTTGCTGGTAATGGTAATTATGGTATTGTAGTGGAAAGTGGACTACTGGACTGGGGTCTGGGGGTTTTGGCTATTTGATTGGGTAATTTGGGTNGCCGATTTCAATTTTGCTGGTAATGGACTCATGGTATTGTTGTGGTCTTGTGATTCTGGACAGTGGCGTCTGGATGAGGGGACTACTGGAACGGACTGGGGCCTGGGCTATTTGATTACTTTGGGTTGGGCCCTTTTATTTTGGTTTGGGCTTTTTTAAAAAAAAAAAACAGTCCAAACTGAATTAATAACAAAAAATATTTTTTTGGCTTCTTGGCTTCTACAGTTCTGCCATCTGCCTCTTCTTCTTCTCCATTTCCGACGGCCGGATTGAAGCTCCTGGCGGACTCAGCACGGGCGGCCACGGGGGCTGGCCAGGTGCTGGGTCCGCCCCTGGGCATAAATGCACTAGTAATTCAGGCATAGATGAAAATACTTCCATACAGAGGCTTATTTTATTTAGCTTAGGGCTCAGTTAACTCACTTCCTAAAAAACTTATTTGGTGTGCTTAGGAGGCAGTTAACTTAGCCTGGAATTTGTTGTAAATATATAAACCTTGTTAATGACAATTTTTTGTTGTTTATGATCTTGTTCTTAAATTGAGCGCATCTAATTTTATTTAATGTTATACATATGTAGGTTGGCTTGAAGATGCAGATCTTGCGTGCAAGTGTGGTGACGTAGTTGTACATTGAAGTCATCTATCCATGTGTTGGGTTTATAGATAATTTCTTATTGTGGTGGATGCATAATTTAAGTGTATTGATTTATTAGGAGGAATTGTGTTTCTTTTTATTTAGTTGGTGTTGTATCACATTTAATGTTTAAATGTATGGTTTCAAAAATTTGTAATGAAATTATCAATTTTAAGCAATTCCAAATTTTGTCATAAAGAGTCATCTTCAATTTTGCTAGTGAATTTGCATATGCCGTAAAAAAATAAAATAAAAATACAACAACAGTAAAAAAATGTTACGCACTCAAAGAACGTTGCAAAAAGTTTATTAGCAACATTCAAAAAACGTTGACATATCCTTCTACTCTACGGCAATATCGAAGTTTGCAATATATGTTCGAACGTTGTAAAATGTCTTTGGTAATGTTTTCTGAACGTTGTAATAGGCTGTTTTTGTTGTAGTGCATTCTATGCCAATTTTAGAACATGAGGCAAAAACACTATACAATTAAAAAATCATGTAAAATTTATTATTAATTAATATTTATGATAATTAAGGGTTTTAATCTATTTTCTTTATTTTGGGTCATACTCGACCTAATTTCCTCTTACTAAACCTAGTTTTCTCCTAGAGAAATCAAATTAGAATAGGTCGAGCCCAAATAATTGTGAGGCCTTAGATATATGAGCTTGTTTGAACCTCGTCTTTTGATGAAAATTCATTTTGAAATAATATTTTGATGGAGAATGTGAGGTTAAAAAGTAGGAAAGAGTTTTGAATTTATGTGTAATATTATTTTATTGAAAAATGTACAGTTGAAAATAAGAAAAGGAAAAATGTATTTTGAAAATAATGGAGATCAAACAAAGACAAATAGTTATTAATCCCTTCAACTTTTCTTTTTTCAAGCATAGAGATAATTAAATATTTAAATATATAAAAATATATATTAAACGAAAACTTTGTACAATTCAAAAGATAGAGTAGCAAAAAAAAAAAAATCTCTCACAACTAGTGACGGACGCAGACGTTTTGAATTAGGAGGACACAATTAAACTTACAAAAAAGTTATGAAAATTATAAAAGAATATGATAAATATCTAGAAAACAAGCAAACCATATTTTAACTGAATATCCAGGCAACAATTTATTTTATAATCTAAAGAGAGAAATGTATGATGGGAAGCTATGTTAATTCAAGCATTTCAAACCAATGCTCAACTAAATAAGTTGTAATATCATCAGCATGTAATATTTCCTCAACGCTTTTCATTTGTAAATTATTTTCTGTTTTTTCTTGATCTACAAAGCAAAGAATTAGGATGGTCTTGGAATTAATCACCGTTAATTTACATTCGAGTGCAAGTATTCAATAATAACAAAATAGAATGTACCTTATGTTTGGTTCTCTCTTTGGCTAATCTGCTAGCCTCCTGCTTCCATTCCGATTGAAAACTTCGAAGTGATTAACCTCCCTGACAAGAAGTTTAACATTTGCATTTGATTCAAGTCTGACTCTTCATGACGCTTCAGCATGCTCTCAAGCTGCTCCACTTTTATATAAAGGAAGATTAGACAAAAATCACAAGACAAATTCCAACCTGCTCAACTTAGGGAATAAGAGAACTATGTCACCAATCCATCTCCTCCCATCCACAACTACACTAGAATTTGGCCCCACAACTTATCAGAAAAAATAAGTGTAGTAAATGCTATCGAAATTGAATCTTATTATTAAGAAATTTATGTTGCATAAACTCACTAGCATTGGTGGGTTTGTTGTCTTAGTGATAAGTGTATTTTATTCACTCATCTAAACCATTAAACTGAAGTATTTGTTAGTGATTTGAATTTGTTATATAGCTGAATTATGTATTAGTTATGTTTGTTAGATTGAACTCAATGCAAATTGATAGAATTTGAAGAAAGGAACGAAAAAGGGCAAAACGAAAGGAATCTAAAGTTTGGGGACCAAAGTGTAAATATTCAATAGTTGATTCAAATCATAAAATGATGAATGAAGATCACATATGATCAATTTGATACAATTAGAGGTAAAATGAGTGAAATATAGTTGGAAGTATTTTCAAAAATCAATTTCCAACTAAAGAAGTTATACATCAAATTTTAGCTTCAACTTGAGATCCATTTTTCGGATAGCAAACGTTTGAATTTGAAAAATTGTATTTCTAAAATAATTTTATCCCTTTTAGTTATCTTTTTACCTTATTTTGAATCACCTAAATTAAATATCGGAAGAGAAAATTATGATCAAAATATTGAAAGCTAATCAAGGATGAACTCCGCAAATTTGCATGCGCGCATGGGCCATTTTTGGCACCCGCGAGAGATTGAAAGTTTAATTACCGAGAACAAAACTACTCAACGGCGCGTGCACGGTGAGTATACTTGTGCATGCATGTGGGTTTTTTTCGCAGATAAATCAAAAGTTTCATTTCATGATTCAAACTCTTTTGGGACCCAAATTGAACGCGATTTTAACCTATTTTTTGACTCTTAAAATAGAGAATGAGGGCTACACATTTAAAAAAAAAAAAACCCCTCTATTGCCTCTTCATATATGATAATATCATCAAATTTATCAAAAATAAGGGGTCAATTACAATATTTTGAGAGATGATATCAAACTTTAGTAAGGATAAGTCAATTACATCAAAATTTTGAAGAATTCAACCTTGAAATTGAAAATCAATATCTTTTGCATTATCATGATCCGGGCGATATTTTTTTATTATTCTTCTTGTCATTTATATATTAATATGCTGGTTAGATCCGTTTTTGTATTGGATGAAGATGAATTTTATTATTTATTTGTTTTAATTCAAAACTAGTAATTTATTGATATTTTTCTATTATTCTTCTTATAATTTATATATTATCATGCTAGGCTAGATCCATTTTTGTATTGGATGAAGATGAACTCCATTTGTTTTAATTCAAAACTAGTAATTTATTGTATTTCTTGAGTTTTTTGATTTATTTTGCATACTCATTTCATTATTTAATTGATTGGACACCAATTAGATAATTAGTTGTTTGTTATAGTGTTGAAAGACTCGCCACAAGTTTAGAACGCGACAAAATTAACATATGTGCAATAGATGTTAGGAATAACATTTATAAAGTGTATAATAATATAGATAATCTAAAATTTAATGCATTCTAAATATTAGAATTTGAGTTACGAATATATTCGAGTCATGGTTGAGATATAATTAATTTATCCTGGAAAAGAAAGTGATATATCATAGCTTTATCGATCGTCAAGAAAGCGTGAACAAAACTAAATTACAAATCAAGAATTAAAATAGATAGCAATATGCGAATTCAAAATCCAATACAATAATCCATAATTTGATACAAATCCTATTTTTACAGTTTTATTAGATTAATTTAGAATAAATACAAAATCAAACTTTCTTTTATTTACATAATTCGAATTACATACAAAAGTAGTAAACTTGAATTGAATTTATTTCATGTTGGACGATACTCTTAACTCATCAAATGTATTACTTGTCAACGATCTCATACGCTTCCGGGTTTACACGAACAAAATTTTGGCCCAATTGTCTGGAAATCAAGTATTTAATTTGAGTTTATTAGTTATATAGTATTCAAAATTTTCTTTTATTTTGTTTTAGGCTATTATTTACACGTCTAATCTCTTTTGTTTATTTTTTGGCAGTTTATGCAAAATTATAAAGAAATTGAGCTCCTACCATTGGATCCCGAGATCGAAAGAACCTTCAAACAATGAAGAAAAGAACAAAGAGAAGTAAAAGACATGACATAAAATCAAAATCAAGTTTAAGTACCACTAGATGCACTAGAACAACCAGATCCACCAAAAGTTCTTAGGAATTATTTAAATCTCATACCTGCTCATGTGCAACCGACTACTATTTATCCATCTTTTGGGTAGACCAACTTCCACATTCGACTAGATTTCATCTAATTGTTTCAGAATCATCAGGGCATCATGTTCTTAAGAAAACCAACTGAAAATCCTCATGAAGACATACAAGTTTTTCGGATGCTTTGTGAGGTAATCAATCATAAAGGCATGTCAGTTCACTTTTTCTACTGCACCTATTCCCTCGTACTTTAAAGGAAAGCGTGAGAGAATGACTGAACTCATTACTTCCTAGGAGCATCGTTTCGTAGAATGACATGATACAAAAATTCACCTTGAAATTATTCCCACTTTCTCGAGTTCATCAAATCAGAAATGAAGCCACTACATTCAAGTAAAAGGATATCGAGAGCTATCTAGAGGTATGTTGAAGATTTAAGGATTACTTTAGAATGTGCCTCAATCTAGACATTCCTAAAAATGCTAAGATCTACATCTTCTACTCAGGCTTGCATCCTAAATACTGTAACATGATCAATGATTCAGCAGGAGGATCAATCATGAATAGTCCCTTAGACAATACCTTAGATATCTTTGAGAAAATAACAGAAAATCAAAATATGTGGCCAAGAGAAAAGGAAACTTTGAGGAAAATAGCAGGTATTCACGACATTTACATAGTCACATCATGACAACCCAAATGGAAGTATTAACGAAGAATTTAGACAACCTCACTCAAAATGTAAGCATGATGTACCAACCAGCACCAGTCTGCTGGGGCTGTGGGGACAGATCATAGAACTACAAGTTGTCCATTAGCTTCCACGCATGCGTATTAGACTCAGGAGTCAGTTATACACAAAACTCATAAAGGCAGCAGAACAATCCTTATTCTAACACTTATAATCCAGGTTGGAATAAGTTTTCTAACTTCTTATGGGTTAATAATCAGGGTCAAGGATGCCGATTCAGGGCAACACACCAGGATTTCAACTACAATAAGAGAATAAGTTATCGTTGGAAGAATTAGTCACTAAGTTCATAACCAAAAGTGATACTAATTTTCAGAACCAGCAGACTATTCTTCAAAACCAACAGACGGTAATTAAAAATTTGGAAACTCAAGTGAGATATATAGCAGCTACATTAGCCAACAGAATACAAGGTATTCTACCACAACACAGAAAAGACACGGGAACAAGTATTAACATTGGAAACTATGAATTATGCAATTATTGAGACACCAGAAACTAAGCATACACCCCTGTTCAAGCGTCACGCATATTCCATTCCATCAAAGACTTCAATAGAAGCTAAAAGAGGAACAAGTCCAACCATTATAATAAGAAGTGGAGTTCAGTTGCCAGAAATTACTGTGAAAAAGAAAGGAACAAAGGAAAATCAAGTATCTACCATGGACGAGGAACAAGTGGTTCAATTAGAAAAATCATGAAAGATTAATCAAGAGTAATAATCAAACAGTCCACATGTTAATATAATCGTTCTTGCCAATAAAAACACACCTCCAGTCCCATTCCCTCAAAAGTTGTAGAGCAATAAGATGGACACACAATTCTGAAAGTTGTTGAATGGCCTCAAACAACTTCGCATCAACATTTCTTTCATTGATGTCATTCTAAAAATTCCAAATTATGCTAAGTATTTTTAAGGAAATGCTGACCAAGAAGAAAATTTTGCCAATAGATGAAACAGTAGGTCTGACAGAAGAGTGCAGTGAAATCATAAAGTAGATGTTCTATCCTAAACTAAAAGAGATATGGAGTTTCACCATACCTTGCTCTATAGGATATCTATAGGAAATTCACATAATTTTAAATGCCTTAATTGATTTTTGAACAAGTATTAGTTTGATGCCACTATCTACCTATAGAAAATTAGGATTGCATGATTTAAAAGCAGCAATATTCCTAAAGTTGGCTGACAGGACAATCAAGCAGCCTTATGGAGTGGTAGGAGATATGCTCATCAAA
Source organism: Fraxinus cuspidata (assembly GCA_903798385.1). Lineage (NCBI taxonomy): Eukaryota > Viridiplantae > Streptophyta > Magnoliopsida > Lamiales > Oleaceae > Fraxinus > Fraxinus cuspidata. The sequence goes on along the minus strand of CAIGRP010095053.1, from coordinate 10,814 downwards.
GTTGGAGATAACTTCTTTCCTGATGATTTCATTATCCTTGATACAGATGCTCAATACATGCCATTAATTTTGGGAAGACCATTCCTAGTAACTGCTTAAGCATTAATAGATTTTGAAAAATGTAAGTTAATCTTAAGGGTGGAAGAAAAAAAATTAAAGCTTCATAATGAATGCTCCACTCAAGTAACCAATTGACATTGAGGAATGTCGAAAGATCGATCATTGTGGAATTAACATGAAGGAAGAAGGTGAAAATGTTGAGCGGGACAACAATGGAAATATTATAATTTGGAGGTTTAAAGATGACTTAAGAAACAATTGCCAATGCACCCGATGTAAGGCTGAAAACTCTCTTTTCAAGCCACTATAACTAGCCAAAACATCAAAGTCAAGTTACAAACTATAAATAAGCACTTATTGGGGAGCAACCCAATTTTTATCACTTTGATTTATTTTGCTTTCTAGAATATATGATTAGTAATTTTTATTCGTTTTGGCAGTATATAATATCTCCATTCCCATATTTTCATTTAGGGTGTGTATGAGGTTACTTTAATTATTTTATGTTATGATTGATTTTTAATTATTTTAAAGGAACATGACACTTGAACACATAGTTATAAAATTCGGTCTGGCCGATCAGCTCGAAAAATCGGCAGCCCAGACCATTAACTGACCGGATAGGTTAATTTGATAGAAATGTACGGATAGGTTAATTTGATAGAAATGTACTTAATTCAGTCAAAATTAACTCAGTCAAAATCGATCTTTGACCGAGTTAATCAGCGATTTATCCAGCTCAGTTGACCGGTTTGATTAAGTTTTGAAATCTTTTTACAAAATTTTTAGGTCCAAGGGAATTGAACATTGGACCTTTAAGAAAAATAATGGATTCCTCACTATTTGAACATAAAATGTTTTAGTATTAGTTGTGTGCAATAACTTATATCTATCTAATGAATCATTTATAACTTTTATAAAAATATTCTTTTAAAAAACTTTGGTCCAACATTTTACTTTATTTTATAGACCTAAATAATTAGTGAATAATAAATTAAAAATTTTAATTTTGCCTCTAAAAAAATTTATACTTTATAATTTTTTATAAGTTTTTATGCAATGACCCGCCGATTGAACCGTCGGGTCACCGGTTGAACCATTAACCCATTGATCCACTGCATTGTCCAGACTGTATTCTGGTTGAGTCTGACAACTATGCTCGAACACACTGGATAAGGGAAAACACATAGAAAGTAAGCCAGAACATTTATGCCAATTCATCCCCCACCTTCAAATATATATCGGGAGAGTACTTAGTTCCTTCTTTGTCATTAATTTTTATATACTATTTGTTATATTTTTAGACATTGAGGACAATGTCTGTAATAAGCAATATTCTAAAAAGCGCGCCTAGGCAACCGTGATGAAAACACTTTGCCTTAAGTCTAAGCGAGAATTAAGCGGTCAACGACAATGTTGACCGCTTAATGCTCGCCTAGGCGTTCATAAGTGCGCCTTCGCCTCAGGGCCAAATTTTAAGAGGACCCAATTTTTTTCTTTTTAAAAAAAAAAAAAAATCCACAGAAGAAGATATGAATTGTAGTCCGATAAATAGTTAGATTATATAAGATTTAAGTTATCTACGATTTGTAATTATGATTTTGAAAATTATATTCATGTAAGAATTATTAAGTAAATACAATATTTTATAATTTAAATGTTTGATATGTATTATTTAATTTATTTGAATTATTGATTTTTTTTACAATGATTAAAAATAAAAACGTTTTTTTTACGCTTAAGTTTCGCCTAGGCTTGTAAAGTTTGAAGCTTGACCTCCTCGTTTAGCCACGCTTTACGCTTTTAGAACACTGGTTATAAGTTTTTGGTTGGAAAAATATTGAGCTTTTACTGTTTTGTGTGTTTGTTCGGATGCCAAAAAATCCAATTTTCTTTTTTTAAATTCAGCTTTATTTTTGTGTGTTTATGTGAGTTAGATAAATTTAAAACCATGTATTAGATTATAAATTGTGAAAAAGTTGGATATTAGGGTTGATTTATGCTTATTTATGTGAAATTTGAAATTTTTGCGCACAAGATTTATATTTTGCATGATGAATGAATAATTTGATTCAAAATTTGAATATGTTGAATAAAATTAGTTAGTGGTTTGTAGATGTTAAATTCAAAAATCACTAAATTATACATCCTTAAATCAATTTTAGAATATTTTAGGGGTGATTGAGTTGCTGTAGGGAGACATTGAGATAGATGTGGATTTCATGTGTGCTAAATTTTGTGTGAATTATGTAAGGCCAATAAGATGAAAATTAGGTGAAAATCTTAAATTAGAGGTTGATTTTTGAGAATAAGCGTTTAATAATGAGCATTGCACTAATTATTTAAAAAGAGAGAGAGAAAAAAGAAGAAATATTATCTTATTGTGAAACTTATATTCGTAATATTTATAACTCGAGTGATTAAGTTTACAAGACTATCTAAAATCTGGTACTATATAGTCACCTGACTTGGGAGTTATCGGCTAAAAACTCGTTATATGGGTCATTCAGAATGTTTAATGGAGAGAAGTCTGCATATAAAATGAAAAAAGAAAAAAAATTATTACATGTCTTGATTAAGTCTCAAATACTTATTTGAAAGAATTGGACTTTTGACAAGGGGTTATTAACCTAGTTGATTTTTGGAGGTTGAAACAATAAAAAAAAAGGAGAATCTGCATTTGTTGATGTGTTGAGTTGCAATTAATAATATCTAACAAAATTAGAGAGGGTGATGATTGATATATAAACTCAAACTTAGATTACACTTTGGGAAAAAAAGAGAAAAGAATAAGTTTGGGAGTGTGAAACTCATGAGATGAGAAATAATAAATTTAACTATTGAGGGTCAGGATTTGAACCACTTTACGAATTTATGATGCTTGACATGAATTTTCACACACACACACACGTTGATTCTGCATTGGATAAGTGGAAACTAATTCGAGCATTGTGATTTTGTAGCAATTCATAGTCTTAAAACATATATTCCAATCCTGAGACCAAAAACAAATTATGTGTGTTCAAAATTTTCATTTAAGTTAGGTTTTAGTTTTGTTAAGGACAAACATTATGTTCACTAAGCATACCAATCTACCTAGATGAATATACATTTCCTCTTCATAAAGAGGAATACATTTGTGATGTATTTATGTTGCATGATGTTCTCTTACTTAATTCTTTTCCAGTGCTATTAAATATGTTACGAAAGTATGAACAATTAAAGGAAAGAATCTAATATAAAATGTAAGAGCGGGGAAATGATCAATAACACATTTGAAGTTTCAATTGTTCGCAAAATTTTATCTATTTTTCAACTAGTCAAATTATATTTTAACCATACATTTAATGGGGTTCACAACTTCTTAAAATTTCTTAACCACACATTTCTTCAACTATTATCAAAATATGCTAAAAATTTTATCAAAAAATTTGTCAAATAAAAACATGAATATCTCCTACATATCAAAAAACATACATTGGTGGATGTAGCTTTAATTTGGACAATTAATTTTAGTTATGAAAGTTAAAAATGTGCTATATATCCAAGAATAAGAAAAAATATTATAAAATGTGTACATACATGAAGGTAAAAGTTGTTTTTATCCAATATAGAAGAAAATTGATAAAAACAAAATATTAAATTGTCTTCTCAAAATAGAGGACATACAATTATACATTAATAATTATACTAAAGCAAACGAGGTTTTATGTTATATTGCTAATTAATCTCTTTAATATTATACTATTTTTTTTCATTTTTAGTATTTCAAGTGATTTAGTTTCATGTCTAGGTTTTACTATTTAGCATTACAATTATTTTTCTCGATTCACGTTAACATTTTACTATTTTACGATTAGTAATTCCTTTATAACTTATCTCGTAAATAAATTAAATTATATTAAAAATGAAAAAAAAAAGAAAAAGGAAAATAATAGAATGAGCCAAGCTAGTCAAAAGAATAGTAGGGGACCTCTTTCTAGTGCTTTCACACTTTCAACCAATAATACTTCTTAATTTTTAAAGAGTAGATTGACGATGTCAACCGACATAATAAATTTCATGTTATTAAACTTTAAATACTAAAAATAGATGGAAGTGAACTATGCATCACTTTTGACCGTTTCTTGTCTAATCATATTCATGGAATTATTATAGGTCGGTCAATGCTAAAATTGGCCTATGAAATGTGCATTTAAATGGCTTTTATATATATATATATATATATATATATAGAACAATAGATAGGTGAGAAAGACAAAAAGAAAATGTGTCGAGACTAAATGTGTGGTCTATAAAAAAAAAATTACACGTTTTTGCTTTCATTTTTATTTTCGATTTTCTTGTTATTGATAGGAGAATGCTGAAATAGAATTTTGTTAGTTGAATTTTAAATTGTCGCTAATGAACAATTTTCAGTTGTCATTGATGAATGCAGACGTTTACTCAAACTCGTATAGATAATAAAATACTAAAAGAGTGAAACAAAATACAAAAATGAAAGCTTTAAAAATAGACTCATTTTTTTTTGTTCAACGTAATAAATGTATATATATTATTTAACTTCAGAGATTTTGCCCCGTTTGACTCCCAATTTCCACTAAACTCATTTTCATCAATGCATTCTCTCAATAGAACAATTTTCATAATGAACCCACAAATTTTCCTCGCTTTTTAATAACACATTATTCCAAAAAATTACTTTTCACAAAATATATTCTAAAAAAAAAACTACCAAACTGGGATTTTATTGTTTAATAATATTTTAAATTTGATTGATTTTGAAGTGGGTAAGGAGACTCAGCTTTTTAATTAAACAGACATACTTTTATATCTATAGTTAGTAGATAGGGTCCGTTTCAAACTTTTTGTCTAATCACTATGAAAATAATCATCACATCTGCCTAACCAAATCTCTTTATTAATTTTCTCATGGCTTTTCCTTATTTATATTTTTCTTTTCTCCTATGCGAGCCAATAGCCTAATGTTGAATATTTTGTGGCCATCCTTTATTCATTTAGTCCTCACAATGATTGATACCCAAAATATTCAATAAAGCATTAGAGCTGAAAAGTTTAAACGAGAAAATTCATTATGTATAAAGTTCAAACAAGTAGTCAGATTCAATTTCTAATATCGAGGTTGCTCGAATCAAACTCAATCTTGCATGAGCATTTTGTATTTAAAATTCCACATAAAAAATATTAGCATAAAACAACTTGAGTTGCTACTGATAAGATTGGCTCCTGTTTGACCCACGTTCTTTAAAAATTTATTTTTATTCCTAATTGATTTTCAAACACACATTCTTTTAATAAAATAATTTAATACTTAAATCTAAATTTTTTTTCCCATTTTTTTTACGTCACATAAAAAAAAAAAAACCACTATTTCAAAACCCATTTCTTGAAAATGGGTCCAAACAAACCCTCAATTTTGACAAGTAAAATAATTTGAATTTAAATTTAATGGTGCAGTTGCCACTTGCGAAACGGTGGTAATATCCTTTAGTATAATATATTAGAAAGCTTATGATGTATAAATGGAACAAAATCGTTTTCTAGCATTTATTGTGTCATAGTCAAATTTTGAAAGGGACCATTAACTTGATATTCTACCAATAAACCAAACTACGAAAGGTAGAAAGAGATGTATGACTATGAATTTGGTTCAAATCCATCTTCTCTAGCAGTGGTTCTACCAATTGATATATTTACCAACTCTTGCGGTGACGACGACATTGAGTTGATGGTGAAAAAAATTTGGCATTCAGGCAATTTGCCCGATAGTGTGGCACATAATAAGTCCATTTTTTGATCTCCGACTCACACTAGAGAAGCGAAGGGCCATTAGTAATTCTTGGTCATCTTCAAACTTTTACTTTATTTTTGATCATTTAGAGGATGACCGCGAGGTCGCTAAATGATAAACCTTAGTTTGATGTCCTTCATTTCTTAATTTTGATGACAAACTTTTCAACGGTCAAATTTCAGGCTTTAACCATCTTTAAATTGAAATTAGTTGATAGAGCTAATTATGTTTCAACCCTTAAAATAATGAATTCAACATTTTAGATTAGATCAAGGAGGACAATCTTCTAAAGTTTAACCACATATTTCATGGGACATATAACTTTTGAATCAACTTTTATCAAAAATCTATTTAAAAATATAATTTTAATCCCTACCAAACAGGGCTTAGTATTTATGTGAAAAAACTTATTAAACACAAATTTAAATTAATAAATATATATCTTACCAAAAAGTTTAATCTTTTATGTTGAATGTTCAATATTGAATGGTTGGCCTTTCCAACATAAACTAGCAAAAATCGAGTGGAAAATATATATATAATTTAATAATTCTCAATCTTCTCAGTATTTTTATTATTATTATTATTAAAAATCTTACTTTTAAAAAATTATACTCAGTAAATATACTCTGTGTAAAATCTATTATTTAGACACGGCGTCAAGTATTAAAATGCTATTTGTACATATTGTAAACTTCTTTAATAATAATAATAATAATAATAATAATAATAAACGATTAGTTGGGACAGTATACAAATGAATAAAAATAAATTATTGTGGATAATGTGAGGATTATATTATAAAGAAACATATCTAATTTTATTAATTATATTCCCTTCGACACTTGCACCTCTTATAATTCAAAAATATAATTAGCACAATCTATTTGATTATAATAAGGACAATGAATGAATCGAATGAGAACAACATTTTTGTTTGTTTTAATAACTTCGATCTATTTATATCTAACCATTTCTTTTTCCGTAAAATTATAGGTATCTAGCCGAATACAACTTGATTTCGATTCCATCTTTGAACTAAATATTAGAAAAAAATGGGCAAAAGAAAAGATGGAGAGGGCTCCATATACAATAAGGGTCTGTTTGATTGCAAATGTGAAATTTGGGTGGAAAGAAAATGAATTACAAGGAATTGAATTGCCTAAAATTTATTTTACTAGGAATCGTAATTAATTGTGTTTGATTGATATAATTTTTCACCTGTAAAATGTTGAAAGTTTGGTGTCCGTTTAGCTTTATTTTTCATGAAAGTTGTCCATTAAATTGATAATTTTTTTACCATTGAATCTAGAATTTGTTCCAATTGCAAAAGTGGAAACCAAGAAAAACAACTCTAGGGAAAACTTTGCAATCAAACAAGCCAGAACTTGAAAAATGAAAAACAAGTTTTTACTTCCATGAAAAATTTTCCATATCAAATAGGCCCTAAGAAAAAAGCTGACGATACAAAACAACATCTGGAGTTGGATGTAAAAAAAGGCAAAATAGAGAGTGATGATTTTTCAAAATTATTAAATTAAAATTAATTTATTTTGAAAATTGCTCGGAGGACGATCAATTACAACATGATTGTCAACTCAGTAACTTTACCAATTGTGATGACAATAGGTGACAAAATGTGACGTGGCAGTGAATTTTGAGATCAAAATAAAGTTTTGTTACCGACGAGACAAATTAAATTTAGTGATCCAATTGAGAATTATCTGAAAGTTCAATGACCATAAATGAAATTAACCCATAATCCTAATTTGGTATAGTTTTGTCGTATAATGTCAAAATGAATGGTGACACGTGCGACTATTTTTATTGGCTTAGTTCTAACAGTGCACACGTGACAACATTGGATTTTGATGCAACCAATGAACCTTAGCCTTGGAGCACGAGTCACGACGCACGTGAGAACCTCTATAGAAAAAAGTGTCATCAAAGCACCAAATCTTTTTCTTTTAATTACTAGTTTTCCATTTGTAAATTTGATTACAATTAATTAACGGCAAAATCCCTATCATTAGTTTTCCATTATCTTACAAAGAGAGATTAATTAAGGAGTAATTATATTAGCACCACAAATTTCTAACGACGCTTAATTTTAATTGTAAAAAATGTCCCCATTTTCTAATTTGCAATTACATCTCTATCATTTTTTGTCGTATTTTTATATTTTACATTCAATTAATTAATAAATACATATTGCATCTGAAGATGTTTTCTGTTAGCGTGAGAATAAATATTTTGCCAAATGTTTTTTTATTCATGTTTTATGTTATTTAAAAATATGATTGATAAATAAATCCTTTTATTAAAAGATTTGTTAATTAATAAAAGTTTGAGGATAAAAAAGATGAAAGAGTTAGGAATACAAAATGAGCAAAATTGAAGACCGTTAAAAAAAAACTCTCAAGGAGAGCTTGAGCCTTCATCTTCATGTATACTTGAAATCTTTATAAATTCAATTAAAGAATCTTTAATAGAGTAATTAATTTATCTCTACTTTAGTAGTCCAAAAAGTCAAAACAGCTGTCAAAAGTATCTCATCTTGGGATGAGTTTACTACTTAGATACTTTCAACAGTTATCAACTACACATTTGACTACCAAGCGTTTATCGTTGGCACGATAAATGGTATACTAGATGTGTGTCCTTCTTGGTCTTCTCGTACTAGGGAAAGATCCCCTCAATGTCGTAACGTTCACACCATATATGGACCAAACTATTTCACGATGTTTTGAACTGTAAATAAAATGAGACGCGGTACATAAATAAGTAGGATTATTGGCGTTTGAATGTCCCATTTGGGCTTTGATGATTAAAATTTGATCTTTTTACTACTTTTGACTCAACTAATGTCATGTGATATTAGCACTAACTTACTTTTCTTAATTTATACCACTTGTAAATAAATTTTTATAAAACGATGTTTCGTTGAGTTGAAATTTATTGTCGTTGAATGGATCCCTGAATCTCACAAGTATAAATATAGCTTGTTATAGAAAGATAAATTGTGTAGTTTAGTTCTTTAGACTGTCAACTCATCTAGAATAACTTATTCTATATTTATTTATTTTTTCATCTTTTCAGGTAAACTAATATTAAATTAATATCGTATTAAAAAAATTATTTAGAGTTCATGTAAACTAAAAATCAGGAATTTAGTTATAACCTTAAGTTGTTTCGAAATTTGTAATTTAAACATTTGTCAATTATATTATGAGTCTACATCTTAGTTCAAATGAGCAAAATTATTTAAAAATAATTCTATTGTAGGAAATAATGTAGAAATATTATAAAAAAACATTGACGATTGACCTAAAAAATTAAAAGTATTGAAACAAAATCATCCAAGAATGTATTTTGAATATTTTTACTTCTATTACATATATTATTATCACATGAAGAAAAATCCCTTATGAAAAATAAAATGTCGAAAAATAAAAGCAATTCCAAGATACTCAAGCGATTAAAGAATTTCCTAATTTTATTTTAATTTAGTATTATAATAATCTTAGGACCGTCTGATTCAACTGAGAAAAATCTGAAATAGGTCGATTACATTTAGAAGTCGAATATTTCGATTATAAATATGATAAAAAGGAAAATATTAGACATGACACGTGCAAACATCATCTTGGATAACAATAATTGCACATAAATTTGTGTAGAAAATATTAAAACAAACTTCAAAACCAAGCAAGTCAGTCCAGTATAAAAAAGATTCTGGCATGCACTAAACAAATTAATAAATAATCCCCTACATGAATATGGGTGCCACTTCACCAATCTTATCATTCCACGTGTCCATCAGTTGTGTAAAGACGGGTGGTCATGTGAAGCATCATTGGATGGTGAGAAAGGATTATCAATATGGGACTAATTGCAACTATTAACAAAACATCAATTAGTACTTTCTTTTATATAAAATTATTGAAATATGCTCATCACTTTGACTTTTTACAGTATTTAAATATCCGAACGCTAAAGCAAAACATAGAGAATAGTACTAGACGAGATATTTAGCCCCGTCGATTAAATTCAAGTCAAAGTCAATAATTAATTTTAACCACATATTTTACGGAGTTCACAACTTTTCAATAACACATTTTATTAACTTTTATCAAAATTTATTTTAATATCAATCGAGTAAGGGCTTGTGATCAATATATAAAATTTTTATGTCTCTGAGTGCAAAGAGATGGTGCACGACAAAATATTATATTTTTATTTGGTCCATATAATTTTTAAAAAATATATATTTTTCTTATTTTCAATCATACATTATTTAATAAAATAATATTAAATGTAAAATCAAAATTATTCTTTAATTTTTAATTACGCATTTTCCATCAAATCATTATTCTAAAATGCATTTTTTAGAAAAAAATGGCAGGTGATTAATTTGAAAGCCGACATACAATGCAGAACACGTTTATGATCGAGACACGTATGAAATAACTTTTTATGTATTTGGATGTAGAGAATAGTACCACTATATGAGATATTAATGCTCAAGATAACTTTAGTTATGTATCTAATAATAGAGGGATAGTACACCGTGCATGAGACGTATATAATCAACATTATGTATCTTGAACGAGATTTCACTGCAATTATTGGAGAAAGAATGGAACAAAGACAAATGAAGGGAAGACTTTGCGCAACCAATTGTAGATGGGATGCGAATTATTTGTAAGACTTAGCCTTTTTTTTTGTTAGGGTTTGTGATGATTTTTTTTTTTTAATAATTTTTGAGTGAGAAATAGGTGAAATTAGGATGGGACTAGGCCATGTGACATGTGACATGTATGGTTGTTTAATCATGCCAAATTTTGTTTTGTAAGTCACAAGGAAAATGTCCACTTTAACAAATAAAGAGGGTTTAAGACAAAAATTTCAAAAAGAAAATAGTCAAGTACACCACTCTGCT